>WWET01000154.1:253791-269693 GCA_011038615.1 Limnodynastes dumerilii | reverse complement strand
CTGCCTCTCACCCCCCCTCCCCTACAGCCTGACCCTAACCCTCCCTCCCCTACAGCCTGACCCTAACCCACCATCTCCCACAGCCTGACCCTAACCTTCCCTTCCCCGAAGCCTTACCCTAACCCTAGAGAGGTTACTCACCTTTCCCGTGGTCGGGGTCCCGTGGTAGTGGCGGCAGTGTTTCCGAAACGGAACGGGTGAGTATGCTGATCGGCATACTCACCCATTCTGAAAAAATTTTACTAAACTAAAGGGGACATCTGAAAAGGAACTTTCGGATGTCCCTATTTCAGAAATCAGGCTTTCTTAGCTTGGACTGCAACCGGTTATTTGCTACATAGACTTCAGTCTGTTACCTTGCTTCTTGATCTTCTCATTTTACCTGTGACAATACCCCCAGTAGCTGCTGCTTTCTAGGTATCATTATTTATAGAGAACCCATATATTAGAGATGAGACTTTTTCCTCTCCTGACTCATTGTTTCCCATGTTCTGTTCCTCCACTCCCATTCACTGACAACATCTGTATCCTAAATAATACCAGTAATAACACCACATGTCTAAAACGTGCCTGAATAAGACACAATCTTCACATGTTCAACTTGTTAAGCGGGTTCTGTATTTATTCATTTACAAATGTGTGAGAGAAGAACCATGCAGCATTCCTCCTCATATCCTCATATTAGTAGTGGGGGCTATACACTTGAGCGACTATCTGGGAATCTGATAATCAGAGATGATAATTGCTAGGTGGGATTGATGCAGCAGGAACTGGACAGGTGATCATGCAGGTTATGGGAAGACCTTCATACAAAATGCTATTAACTATACAGGCAGGTCCGTCCCTGTCTGGTCTGTAATTAAGGCTAATTTTAGAGATGTAAATCATGAATGATTTTCTAAATTGGGTGGCAGGGCTGTTCCCAGGTCTCCTCTTTCTCTTTTATTTTTATTACATTTTTTATCTTTTTGCTTTCTTTTTTTCTTACTTCTTTCTTTTGTTATTCTTGAACCTACCCTAGAACCAGTGCACTTCTATTCTCCTTTTTCTCTTTTAGTAATGTCCTCAGAGATGGAGGTGGTGGTGGGGGGGTTTGAGGGCAGCACTAAGCTGTTAGATGCTGTCAACGCATTTATTAACAGTGCTCAATCCTAATATAATGAATTCTGAGCCTGTCTAAGCTGCAAGCCGCTGACAGGTAACCTACAGGACACCAAGCACCCATGGTATTTACCCCACTATCTGTTAGCAGGATACAGTCTTGTATCATATGCTTACCTGTCCAACGGACGGGCACGCAACATCACTGGATTGCAGGATTCCGATTCTACAATGATGCTGGATCAATAATCTATCATCTGGTTAGGGATAGGCTGCAGTGAGGGACAGTAAGGGTTAAACTACGGCGTGGAGATGTTTAGGTTTAAGCTGCGATGAGGGACGGTTGGGGTTAGGCTGCAGTGATTAATGGTTAGGGTTAAGCTGCAGTGAGGGGCAGTTAGTGTTGGGCTGTGGTGTGGGGACATTTAGTGTTAGGGTGCTGTGAAGGTAGTGTAGGTGTTGGTGTTTTTTGTCAGATGATCTTAGTGATGTCAGGATAAGATGGTTTGGAGGTCATTTTTGTCATGATTCAAATACTGTCAACCTAATGTTGTTGAGTGTATCAATGGCCCTAATCCTGAACTACGCTGCCCAGCGTTAATACACCGGGCAGCAGCGTAAGATCGTCTAAAAAGACGATCTGCGCATGCGCCGGACAGATGTTGCCCGTAGCAGCAGCATAGTAACACTGGAGGGGGTAGAGCAGGTAGGCGGGGGGGAGGGAGGGTAATGAGGTTGGGAGGGCGGCGTTATCGTACTAACGCTGCCGTCCCAGCGCATTTACACTCCCTTACGCCGGCTGAAGTTAGGGTAGCTTTCAGCCGGCGTAAGGGGCGTGTAAATACGATGGGGCAGGGGGAGTATCAGGAAGAGTCCCACGATATAACGCTGAGCGTTAGTACGCTCAGCGCTACATCGTAGGTCGTAGGCCCAATGTCCCAAAAATACACAAAAACTTTATAACTTGTATACCACGCCCCTGTTAGCACCCATTATGAGACATTTTTATGCACCCTATTCCCAAATGAAGGGCTTGTCCTATGTTTTCCAATGGAAGTATAGAAGTAAAGATTGTCTGGATTGGTATAGTCATGAGAGAGGGAAATTCTATCCGGTACATTGAGTCGGAGGGGAAGTGTCATTGGTCCAGATTCACAGATATGAATGAAATTAGTATGTGCGCGTTCACAAAAATACACAGCTAAAAGGCAAGGCCACTCCAATGACAGGCCCATCGTTCCTACGGATTTAAGCCGACTTCCCCGTCCATAGGGCTACCTTAACTCTCTGTACGTATGTCTGTAAGTTGGTTAAGTATGTGTGTACTTAACAAACAGCGGGGTAGATCCAGAACTCCGCTTGCAATACGTTTACTCGCATAGCGTATTTACGCGTGTATAGGTACTTCTATACACTCCCCTAGGCACACCCCTTGAATGTACGTATTTTGTCCAAGATCCGCTTTCCAAACCCTACCTTAACTTTTGCCCACGTAACCGATGTCATCTGCTCACGTACGTATATGCAACACGTATTTACGCAGCTAAGCACGCCCATACTGTACACTTTAAATACAAACCCCCTCGACGTAAGTATTTACGTGACACATACGTGAATGGGCCATACGTTCACATTTACGCTACGTTACGGAGCGTATTTTCTATGGTGCGCATGCGCAGTACTTACCAAAACACGAGTTTACGTCTCCGCCACGTGTAAATTCGCTCACAAGCGTTGTTCTGGATCTGGCCCAGCGTCATTAATGGCCCATTTAAATGCCCATCCACTCTTCTTAAATTCCTTCTACCGAAGGACTGGCATGTGCCTTCTTACATATCTCGCTAAGGATGGAAATTGAAGTTTGTGCGTAATGGATTCCCGTGAGTAACAGCTGGATCCCATGCGTAATTTTGTGTTCTAGGCATGCACAGGTTATCCGTTGCTATAAATACGCTCAGAGATTCAGCTTCTTCTTGTGTGAATCAGGTCCATTGTCTTAAGTTTGGATGAGTTGGAATGCATTGCAATCAGCTGGACACAATTAGCGCACATGAATAATAAGAAAATACGGCCACATTAGGCTGAATCCAGCCCCTAATGCAAAAAGCAAAAAATTTGGTGGCATACAGTATAAAAGAGTGAAAAGATGCACACTTTCTGTGGGTAAAATTGACAGGTTTTTATTCCATGTACAACAGGTTAAAAATACATTTTCAAAGTGAATAATAAAAACAATTAAAAAAAAAATTACAAATAATAAAACGAATAAAACAAAAATAAAAACGTTTTACCCATGGAAAATGTGCATCGTTTTACATTTCCCTGTTGATGGAGACTTTGACAATTGGACCTACTTAACGTTGATGTGCATTCAAAACAAGAGGACAAGAAAGAACTATTCACAGCAATCTTTCCGGTCAGCTTTTACTAGAAAAAGACGGAATGTTGGACATCCAAGGTTGGTGCGAACCCCCCCCTTTATCTCATGACTGGTATCTTGCAAATTTGAGAACTTATTAAACGTTTATTTATAAGGTGCTACACAGTATTCGCAGCGCCGTACAGAGTACATGTAAGATTCAATACAATGATTAACAGAGGGTAAAAATACATGAACAAGGAATACAATACATGTACAAAGCAAAATTTAAATACAGTAAGACAAACAAAAAGAAAAACACAATGCAATGTATATAAAAAAAAAAAAAGGATGCTGGAGGTGTAAGAGCAGGTGAATAAGGAGAGAGATAATATGTATGGGAGATAGAGATGCTGGATATGTGTGTAGGAGCAGATGAGTAACGAAAGAGAAAGACAATGGAGAGAAAAAGGTGAGAAGTGATGAGGACAAGGAAGAGGGGTGATGACAAGAGGGAGGAGGACCTTGCACATAAGAGTTAACATGCTAAGTGAGAGGACAAATAAACAAGAGACACAATGATGAGGATGGGGAGGGCAGGTTAGTTTAGGCGGAGGGAGGGTAGGCTAGCCAGAAGAAGTGGATTTTGAGGGAGCGTTTGAAGGATTGGAGGGTGCTGGATTGCCTGATAGGAGGTGGTAGGTTGTTCCAATGGAGAGGGGCAGCCTGGGAGAAGTCTTGGACGCGGGAGTGAGAGGTAGTTATCAGGTTGGAGGACATTTATGATTGTGTAAGATGCAACGTATTTGTGATATGTGAGATGTAGCCCATAGCAACCAATCAGATTATAGCTGACATTTTCAAGTATGCAATAGGAAAATGAGAGCTAAAATGTAATTAGTTGCTATTGGCAACATCTCCACTTTTCCTTTCCAACAGCTTACTAAATCCAACCCCAAGAATTTCATTTTTTTTGTTTTATATCCAGAATGTTGCTATATAAGAACAGCACCTTTGTCACTGATTCCATTTTCCAGTGCTTTTTTTGTAAGATAAAAGGTGCCGGAACTCACATTAACTCACACGCGACCACATGACCAATCACACCGAGCAGCGCCATCCCAACCAGCGCGGACGAAGAACGCATGCATCGGACTCACACACAAGCAGCCGCATTCAACGCTTTAATCATTTTGCTGCCAAAACTTTTAAAACTTGGGAAATTCATCGAAAAAAAGGTCCCAGAACTCCTTTCAGGTACGTTTTATGACAAAAAAAAGCACTGCCCTTTCCTAATTACTTTTTTCACCGTGGCGCATACACTTCCCCAGAGGTGGATTTAGGAGTTAGAAGGAGTCTATCCCTGTTTTTAGTGTTAACAGCTAGTTTTGGGAGCGCAGGAGTAGGGATAATTTACCAGTACTATTTCTAGCAAACATGGCCACTATGAACCTGAGTCACACTCAAGAGTAAAATGATGTACTTACCAAAATATACGCACGTGAAAAATCCACAATACCGATTCAGAGACAACAAAGAACCCGGTTAACCACTCACCCATGCAGAGAGTGCAAGGTAAGGACATAAGTCTTTCCTACGTATAGTTAGGTATGTGCGGACTTCATTAGCTGTGAATCGGCCGTGCGTAAAGATGCTTTAAATTGCTTAAAAAGCTAAGTTTTTATTTTCAATAAAAACATCTTGTACTCTCATTAACATATGTAAACAAAAGTAGCCAATAACAATACAACTTCAAATAATAATAATGATGACAAACTTTATAATACACATTAACGCATACTGCATGAAGTTAGAAATACAATGATCCACTACATAGAGACTTTCATAAACCATTAAAAAAAAAAAGCATGTAAAAAACAAAAACAACAAAAACAACCAATTCAGTTAAATATAAGTAAATATAATGGTGTTTGTTCACAAAATTAAAAAAAAAATAAAAAAATACTCTACAAACTCTAACTAAATAATGGCAACTTTACAAGGTTAAAGTCTTGCACAAAATGAGAAATCAGCATTGGAGTAAATAAACGAGCCTTTATTTGTTTTATTTAAAAACACACATCCATTGATTATAAACACGCAGCAGGGGTGGTCTGAATTAAGTGAAAGACGCATGGCCTCACAGCAGCCAATACGGTTCCTCAGCTTTTCCTGTGCGTATGCTAGCTTATGCAAGGCTCCTACTTGTGAAGTAGACTGTGTATTTGCATTAAGAGTCTTGCGCCTCTAGCCACGCATGTGGGACTCGAGTGTGGGCCCCCACTTGCGAGCGGCCCATTCACTCGGAAAACGATTGCTTATGCCTCAATGAGGCATAGAAATCAATCCCCGGAGCACCAAACACTTTGCTCCGAAAGTTAAGCCTAAAAACTAACCCCAACCGTTTCCCTAATTCTTATCCTAACCCTCCACTGCTATTACCCTAACCCTAACCCTCCCTGCCCTGCAGCCTGATCCTTCCCCCCCCCTTCCCTGCAGCCTGACATTAACCCGCACTTTCATGGCGCTAAGCCTAACCCTCTCTTCTCCAGAGCCTAACCCTACTCCTCCCTAAGCCTAAAAGTCCTCGGAGAGGGTTACTCACCTCTCCAGTGGTCCAGCAGTGGCGCTTCAGAAAAGGAATGGGTGAGTATGCCGATCACCTCCTCACCCATTCATAAAAAAAAACCTAAAATGGCTGCCATTCGAAATAGAGACAGCTGAAAAAAGTAACTTTCGGCTGTGTCTGCTTCACATATGGCAGCCATCAGTGCGGGGAATCGTTCTGTGCCTAAGTCTGACGTCCATGTATGTGAATCAGTCGGACATGGTTTATGGGCGTATATTTGGGTTTTGGTCACACACAGTTTATCTGATCGTAAAAAATACGCACGTAGATTCTACACTTATTTAAGTGTGAACACAGTCCTATATCCACGCCTTACTCATAAAAATGTACTAGTGAAGCTTAGTTGGTCTTTTCTCTCCACAACCTTTTCCATCAATAAAGGGACTTGCCAAGCAAAATTAAACACTAAACAGAGACATCAATAAAAATGAATTATCTATAATTAATATACAGGATGCTATATTTTTCTATTTCCACATTATTTTAATACTTAGGTGAGTTCTTCAGCATTGAAAGGTTTGAATTTCTAACTTGTTACTGCTAAAATCTAATTCTCTTTCAGTCTAACTTATAAAGGCTTCCTGCCTAACTCAGCATATCTCATTGTATGATAACTCATGCTCATGTTGATGCCTGCAGTCAAGCTTTATAATTCCAGCACTGCTTTTGTCACATGCCAATTAGCGTGACATTTCATAATCACCTCCTCAGCAAAAGCTTTCAACCTGGGAGAAGCAAATATATTGAAAACTCCCTTACAGTGGACACATTACAGTATAAATAGTAATAAGGATTTAAGTGTTCATGTGTTAAATAAATAATTTCTCAGTCTTAAAATAAATTGCATTTATCACTCTTACATAGTAATGCTTTTTTCAGGAGCAGAAGAAACTATTATGCTGAATAGCATCATTTTTTCGTTACATTGCCCATTGTTTTAAGCCTATATTGGCCTAAGGCATATCTGTAATTCAACATACCATTGCTGTATTCTTAATGCAGAGCAAATAATATTACTATTTTATGCAGAGGATGTTTTTTAGATTCTATAGAATAAAATCCAGTTTAACTAAATTATTTAAAAGCATTGTGCAAATATTATTACATGATAATGCTGCACCAACGCTGTTTTGATAAAGACATGCAGGACCACAGACAATTTATGGTGTGATCCCATTACTTCACCCTCTGTCCAAAATAAATTCCAATATATAAACACTGCTTGGAGTAATATGAGTCCCAAAACAATTAATAAGTTCTGTAATAATCTAAGACCCTTAGTGCAGTAGCCTTATGAATTCAGTGGTGTAACTTAGGGCCATCTTAACAGTATTGTAGGCCCTGGGCAAAGCCAGGCATAGGGGCCTCTATAAAACCATTCACAGGAATAAAAATGTAACTAAATTTTGTACGTAATCTACGTATCTTTTCCTTACGTAGATTGCGTATATGCAGTCTTTTAGTAGTAAAAATCGCTAAACACCGGATGTATATGTTACACGTCCGGTAGTCTGTATACTTACCTATGCAGTTTGTTTGTTACTACCCAGTCATATTTTAGAATGATTGCTTAAAATTGTAAAGCGCTGTATATTATGCTGGACCTAAATAATAACCTATTAATAAATAATAACCTGATATTGATAATAATAAAAAATAATAATAATACTAATAAATAAATGTCCAGAAAAAAAAGCATAATCCAACTGAAACACAATAGATTGGGGACAATTATGAAGGACCTGATTCACACGAGAGTGAGGTTCTGTCCGCACCGCATTGGTCCAGCCCCTAACCCACCCCCCGTCCATAGGGTTACCTAATCTTACCGTGCACAGTTTCCTACATAAGAAGAAAACTACACACAAGCATGGCTCCCGCCCTTCCACTTCTAACTAAACAGTTCCCGAGGCGCCATTATCACGCCTTAAACTACTCTGTCAATCTACGCGCCTAACATTAAAAAGCAGGGGCTGAATCAGGTCCGAAGCCTTTATAAACCAACAGCAGGTACAGTTGTACAAAATTAGGTGTGCTGCTTCAAACGTCACCATAGTCCCTCTCTTCCTGCATTTGTGTGTTAGTCCTTTGAACATATTCTAGATGCTAGAGCACAATTCTTTCCTGTTTATATATAGCATTTCTATACAATTCAGTGACTATGTAATGTAATCGTGATAGGATAAGGAGAGTCATAAGCATATGTCTGTGCTCCTTAAGTCATCCTTTCTATTGATTTGGCAAGTCATTTCCTTAAATAAAAACTTTAATAAAACCATCATTTTACTGGCCGTCTGATGGATTCTTGTTCAACTCCATCGGCTCAGCGCCTTTACTACTTACACCGGGGGTCAGGAAGTTGCAAACTGAATAGAGGTAAGCTTAGCATCATAGGGCCTGATCCTCATTTAGTAACGTTGGGGCTGATCCAGACTAACTACAGCGGTGGGCGCATGCCTAAGATCGGCTGTTTAGCCGATCTGTGCATGTGCCGGGCAGATGTTGCCCGGCGTAGTTAGAGATTTTCTTTCCTCAGGATTGGGCGTCCCTAACTGCTGCGTAGTTACGGTTGAGGGGACGTTCCACGCTGTAACTATGCTACAGTTAGGGTAGGAAGTCGGGGAGAAGTAGGGAAATGAGGAAGGGAGGGCAGGATTAGTTAGTTACACTCAGGTCCGGGCGTAATTACACTCTTGTTATGCCGGCTGAAGTTAGGGTAGCGTAACAGGCCCGGGGGAGTGTCAGGGGTAGTGCATCTATGTTACACTGAGTGTTAGTACGCTCAGTGCAACATCGTAGGTCTGGATCAGGCCCGTTGTGTAGCGTTACACAAGCCTCTAAAGTGTAACTTCTGTGCAGGCGTGTGGCAGATTTTACACAACAGATCTCTTATAGTATGGAACTCTATAAGCTAGATCTGTATGGAGGGGGAGGGGGGTTGGCAGCACTTGATTTACGCATGCTTAATTTACACAAGCAGGCGGGAATAGGCCAGTAAATGAAGTGCTGGGGTGTTAATCAGCAGTTCTGCACAAATCCGCGCTTGGATGGACGCAAATCTCTGCGGATAGGTTATTGTAGGGTTCTGGACACGTATCTGTGACAGGGGAGTCTACTCCCCTCTTGCTTGCGGACTTCCGGGTCTCTGTGTGTTCAGAACACAAATGAAAATCTGGTTCAGGCCCATAGTGTATATACACACACATGATCTGCAAAGTGGTACTTGACCTGATTCTATCGTGGGTAACTGGTACTCCCCAAAAACAGGCTTGGGACCGATTTAAACAATATATGTAATAAAAGAGACACCTAAATGTAATACCATGTTATCAGGCATGTTACACAAGTGTTACAAGTTACAACAAATCTGACAATACAGAAAGGAGCTGGGACGTGTCAGGGCAGTCTGTCATCCATGACTGTCAGGGCCAGCAAGTACCAGGACATTTTATTGTGTGACATCATCATATGACATCACTTTCCTATTCATGTCTGTACCACCACAGGACAGTCTTGTGCTCCATACATGTCAGCTCTGTCTCTGGCATTGTAATAAGGTAGAGATTGGGGTATAAAGTGACATGTGTTCTTTGTTTTGCATATATATTGTTTGTATTTGAATAACTTGTCATGTTGTCAGCTTGGACACTGTAATACACCCAGGCTGTCAGTGAGCTGGTTGGTATAAGGGGTCTCCATGCTCAGGGCTCTCTCACACAAGTGACAGCCTCCACACTAATGCTACCGGGTTATAGCTTTACCCTCTCTACCAAACTTAGTGCAAGTCCCGCCTTTGTTGCGCATGGTTGGCAGCCAACGGTCCCCTCATAGGATAATATCCGCAGCCCGAGCCACGCTGTCTTGGCCAGCTCGGGCTCTGGTTGGCTCAGGCGTCCAGGCTGGGCTGTGATTGGCCCTGAGTAGCTGTCACTCATCGCTGTCTAGTCGCCTTCGTTATTTTCCGTCGCGGTCAGGTTGTGGGGGTGATGCTGCTGCGCTGCCTCCATAGTGTCTGCGGAGGAGCGGCCGCCCGAGCCGTGCACCGCCACCCGTGACCCCCTCCAGCAGGCGGTGCGGGAACTGGCCTGGGACTATCCTGGGGGTGCTGGGGAAAGAGCCGCCGCCATTCACTGCCGAGGGCGGAGGAGGAGGAGTGGAGGCCGGAGTCCGGGCCGCGGAGTTACCGGGGATGTGTCTCCGCCGGGATACGGACAACCTCTAGGACATCCACGGTGAGCGGGAGCTGCGGCGGGATCCATTGTTCTGTGTATGTGTATTTATCATAACGTCCAAACTTCTCCATGTACCTCCCCGCTGAGCCCACTCATCCCTGGGCATCCCGGGGGCAGACTCCTCTCAGGATACATGTCACTGCACATAATGCCACTGCACCTGCACATAATGCCACTGCACCTGCACATAATGCCACTGCACCTGCACATAATGCCACTGCACCTGCACATAATGCCACTGCACCTGCACATAATGCCACTGCACCTGCACATAATGCCACTGCACCTGCACATAATGCCACTGCACCTGCACATAATGCCACTGCACCTGCACATAATGCCACTGCACCTGCACATAATGCCACTGCACCTGCACATAATGCCACTGCACCTGCACATAATGCCACTGCACCTGCACATAATGCCACTGCACCTGCACATAATGCCACTGCACCTGCACATAATGCCACTGCACCTGCACATAATGCCACTGCACCTGCACATAATGCCACTGCACCTGCACATAATGCCACTGCACCTGCACATAATGCCACTGCACCTGCACATAATGCCACTGCACCTGCACATAATGCCACTGCACCTGCACATAATGCCACTGCACCTGCACATAATGCCACTGCACCTGCACATAATGCCACTGCACCTGCACATAATGCCACTGCACCTGCACATAATGCCACTGCACCTGCACATAATGCCACTGCACCTGCACATAATGCCACTGCACCTGCACATAATGCCACTGCACCTGCACATAATGCCACTGCACCTGCACATAATGCCACTGCACCTGCACATAATGCCACTGCACCTGCACATAATGCCACTGCACCTGCACATAATGCCACTGCACCTGCACATAATGCCACTGCACCTGCACATAATGCCACTGCACCTGCACATAATGCCACTGCACCTGCACATAATGCCACTGCACCTGCACATAATGCCACTGCACCTGCACATAATGCCACTGCACCTGCACATAATGCCACTGCACCTGCACATAATGCCACTGCACCTGCACATAATGCCACTGCACCTGCACATAATGCCACTGCACCTGCACATAATGCCACTGCACCTGCACATAATGCCACTGCACCTGCACATAATGCCACTGCACCTGCACATAATGCCACTGCACCTGCACATAATGCCACTGCACCTGCACATAATGCCACTGCACCTGCACATAATGCCACTGCACCTGCACATAATGCCACTGCACCTGCACATAATGCCACTGCACCTGCACATAATGCCACTGCACCTGCACATAATGCCACTGCACCTGCACATAATGCCACTGCACCTGCACATAATGCCACTGCACCTGCACATAATGCCACTGCACCTGCACATAATGCCACTGCACCTGCACATAATGCCACTGCACCTGCACATAATGCCACTGCACCTGCACATAATGCCACTGCACCTGCACATAATGCCACTGCACCTGCACATAATGCCACTGCACCTGCACATAATGCCACTGCACCTGCACATAATGCCACTGCACCTGCACATAATGCCACTGCACCTGCACATAATGCCACTGCACCTGCACATAATGCCACTGCACCTGCACATAATGCCACTGCACCTGCACATAATGCCACTGCACCTGCACATAATGCCACTGCACCTGTGTGTATATGTGTATATATATATATATATATATATATATATATATATATATTTTTGCCTTGGAATGGTGCTGCGGATACTGTGTGGTGCTTTATAAATAAACGTTAATAATAATTATTTTCAACATGCAATGTGCATCCACATTATTGATACACACATATATACACCCATATGTTGTGTGTTTTGCATCCACGTTACTGGATATATGCATATTGCACTTGAGCTTTTTGCACCAAGCATAAACATCACAGGATACATGTACATTGTACCTAATCCCTCTAAACCGATATTGAGCATCCACATCACTATATATATGTGTAATCCTAATCCCTCTGCATCTGTACTGGTTTCATGTATATTGTACCCAATTGATATACACTCGCACTGAGCACAGACATCATTGAATGTATGCTGTAATGTTTACACATACACACGCACGCGCCCTGTGTACCTGGATTATTTAATATTGCACAAAGTTCCTTTAAACCATTGTCTCTAGATACTTGAATATTGCATACAATTCCTTTATCCCAGCATCACTAGATAAATGCATATTGAAACTAATCCTTCTGATCCCTTCTCTGAGTTCAAGCAATACTGCAAGTATTTGCTTTACATCTGCCCATGTCACTATGTACTTCTGTGCTGACCCTGTCTCCTACCTGTACTTCCACAGAACCCCTTATATTACAGCACATAATGTGTTACATAGAGTCTTTTTTGTCTTATGCTGACAATTGGATATATCCGTATTGCTTCTGAACTTGTTCAACTTGTGCTGACCTTCCATCATTGGGTACTTTAGTATTGTACCAGGCTTCTTTTTCCAGCGTGCACCTACATACGTGGATACAGGCTGCACACGCTTTGTTCTTGCAGCTTTCCACAGTGAGCAGAACACCCAATATATTAACTGCAGAGAGCATCCTTGACACAGGGTATAATGTCTAGCATACAATTGTCTCACACCGATTACTCGTCTCTTTATGCACAGAGCATTGTTGTGTTCATTGGATCTTTTCTCTGAAGCCCTCCATGTATATCATAAGAGCCATATATTCAGTTGATATTTTTTTTTATTAATCTTATGTAAATATTCAATATTTTGTATAGTATTTGTTATGTAGAGCTGTAGATAATGTTATATTGTAATATTTCTGCCATATATGTTAACATAAATCAATGCATCATCTTCTTTGTTCTGTTTTCTGAAATGCTTCATTTTCAATGGTTGATGTTCTTAAAATGGAGTCAGAATATCTATGATTTATAAATGAGCAAAGTACAGTTGGATTCCTGTCTGATCATTTTCATTTTATCTGACATTTTAAGGTGCATTTGTACAGTTAGAATGTTTCTGATAAGATATTGTCGAGAGACCCTGAGAGAACGGGAATAGAGATGGACGGATTATCTCCTACATCTCACTAATTCACACAGACCTTTTATTATTTACACAAGGAGTAAACGTGAAGGGGACACATTCATGTGCATGGATTTGAATTATTTGCTTTCAGTGTACTTTAATCAATGCTTCTGTTATAAAATATCATAGGCAGATTTAGTTTTTGTTTCTTTACTCTTGCAGATTTGAGAAGCAGAATAGCAAGTAAGCATTTTACATGCAGTGAGCTGGCTTCTTGTGCTGGTCTTATACACTGAAATGCATTGAATTATTCAACTTGTTTTACCACCATAATGTATTAAACCCAGTGCCCCAAAAAACAATTTCAATATAGTATAATAAGAGTAAAATAAAATAAAAAATGTTCTAATGCTAAAGTCCACAGTAACCACTAATGCCAGGGATCTTGATTTTTTTTTTATTTTTATCATGGGACATACACAGTAGCCAGTCAAAGTCTCAATCCGATCACCTAATCTGGTGTCTTCTACCATGTATGTCTCATTCAAGTAGTGTAGCTGAACAGCAGAGATATAGTGCTAACATTGGGGTAGACCGCGTATATGCAATCTACGTATCGAAACGATACGCAGATTACGTACAATAGCTACTACACATGCGCAGTAGCTATAGTTTATTGAATTACGTCCGTCTATGGAAAACGGACGTAGTTCTGGATCCGGCCCATTATGACAATGTTCAAGACCGCTGATATCCAGTGAATGATTCCCCCGTTTAATTTGGAGTAAGCCGGAGGTAAGAGCACAATTAGTCAGTAAGTGAGCTGGGTTATGGGGCAAGAGAATCGCTTCAATGTGAATGAATGGAATCCATGTTGCAGGAAGGTAAGCTGAGTTGGCCGATGACATTAAGGTTATTGGTCAACGTACAAACACAATTGACTTCTTTATGGCCCTGCATACAGTGTGATCTATTATGTTGTGTAAATTACCATATCCAGGCATTTTGACCACACACTCACAGCCTTGTTATTTTCTCCTCTGTCATTCAATGATTACACAGGGCAGTGTCAATTGTCCTAAAGTACAGTGATGTATCCTTAGGGATAGAATATATATATTATCTATCTATCTATCTTCCAAGATAGAGGCTGCTTCAGATCAGTTTATACGGCAATTTATACAGCAGGTGCACAAAAAACAAAACATGGCCCGGCACTCTAGCCATTACCCAGTAACTAACCATGATCTCCTATCTTTAAAATAAAAGTCAGAAAATTAGATACAGATATCTGCAGATATGTGTTGAAGCCACCCGCCACTTACAAGGCTTCTCTGTTAGGTGGTCCTAACTCTAAAATTTAGAGTCCCAATATATTTATTTACTATATATATATATATGTATATGTATGTACTCAAGTCTGAATCGGGCCAAAGTTTTATAAAAGTTAGTCAACTATTTTTTTAAATAAAAAAGTAAGTGATGTGTTTTTAGAATTCACTACATAATTAAATTATTTTATAGTTTATTTTTTAAAATAAAAACAAGTTGCACTTAATTAGGCTAATTGAGGTATAATGCGAACATTATTTTAACAACCTTAATTTAATTTAGCAGATTTATTTGTGTAGTGCGGTGATATACTGAGTACATTTCAATTCATCTGATTGACATCTGGAGGGAATTATGCGATTCATGATGTCTGTGTTTTATGCCAGATCTTTGTGTTTTTTTTTTGCCATAATATATATTATCGTTAATTAAGATAATACATTTTATGTTCTGTAAGCATGTGCATTATATTTTAAAACTGTCATCAAATCAAATCAATCAATCCAGCGGCTGGGATAAGGAGTTGGCGGACTGGCTGGGGACGGATCAGTAAAAGCTGGGTGCCCTCACACCTCCGCTGCCACTGAGATTCCTCCATCAGACTGCGACTCAGCTCAGGGTCACCTTCTCCCTGAAGGCTATGAGGGGGCTTCCTGCCAACTTGCCACGCACATTACCCCTCTGCAGATAGAGGGACGCCTGACCTCCGCAATGCTGCACTCGCACTGGTGGGGGCGTTTATGATTGCCACTGGGCTTTCTGCTGCAGCTCCGCAGTCCGTTATACAAT
Source organism: Limnodynastes dumerilii (assembly GCA_011038615.1). NCBI lineage: Eukaryota > Metazoa > Chordata > Amphibia > Anura > Limnodynastidae > Limnodynastes > Limnodynastes dumerilii. The sequence goes on along the minus strand of WWET01000154.1, from coordinate 254,211 downwards.
CACATGTGGTGGCAGTAGCAGTGGAGGGGGATGCCTCTATGCCTTGGCGCCCATCTGCAGTGCGTCCCCTTCTTGCCACCTTGTGCCGGCCCCCTATATTTATTTCATGAATTCACCAGTTTTGCTGATGTTTAAAGCCAGCCATATACGTAACAATGCTAGTGCAGATAACCAGACGGGGGAGCATGGGCCGATGATCTGAGCATTCCGCTTATTGTTGGATCTTTGTGCAGTGTGGCCCATCTGTAGGCAGTTATAGGGGGAACTCATCTGTTCCTCTGTGAACCTGTAAGGATGACATTGTGCTGTGTGTGAAGCTTGTCGCTGTGTCTGAGATGATTTTGTTTGTCTATTGAAGAAGCTTTGTGAAATCCCAATGGTTCTGAATGTTACAACCAGCCCAAAAGCTTTTTTTCGTGT
>WWET01000154.1:234339-250437 GCA_011038615.1 Limnodynastes dumerilii | reverse complement strand
AGGAATGCCCAGGATCGCCCAAAGAGGTGTTAGGGGAGCGTATTCGATTAGATGTGTTGAAGTATAGGCTTGTATCAGTTTCCAGAAGTGCATTATGCGTGGGCATTCCCATAGGCAGTGATATAAGGAAGCGTCCGGGATTCCACATTTGGGGCAGGAGCTTGAGTCAGCGATGCCCATAAGAAACCTTCGCTTTGGGGATAGATATCCTCTATGGTAGATATTTAAGAATAGTTCCCTATATGTGCTGGCTGGCATGACTTTACAGGAGTAGAGGAGAGCTGTAACTTGTTTTTTTATTTTTTGCAATATTTTGTAGCTGCAACGACATCTTTACTGAACATAAAACCCCGGAGGTTTTTCTAATGATACGATAGTTGTAATAATTTTACTCACAATTGGAAACCTGTGATTTGTATAACGATTTATCTGTACACGAATGATTTAGCATTAGATCTGTCTTCATTCTTGGGACAGCATGGTCTCTCATTAATGGAGAAGACATTGTGACATTGTTAATTGTGAAAGTTTTCAGTTTCTAGAAATCAAATGAAGCAATCACATGCTGTTTATAACGAGTCTGCTGCATCATTGATCCTTAAACCCCTGTTTGTTGTGCGATCTGCACAATAATTGACAGAAACCACCCCCTGTGTGTGCCCAGTGTAAGTTTGATTGCGTTTGGTTGGCTCCCATAGGAAGCAGCCTAAAGTACCCTTCATTTTTTTAGGACCAGATCCTAAGATCCTATTCTAATACTACAGATCTCCAGCATTGGTTGCGTATGGATCCACAATCGCAAGTCCATCCTATCCAGGAGTTTGCACCGCTAAACGCTAGCCTCGCGCCAATGGCCTTCTTCTAGGCAAGATCTACCTTAAGTTTTTCAATTTCTGCCAAGTAAAATGGCTGCACACACACTTACACTGTCCCCTGCAATACCATTCATGCCCACTAGTGATTGCAGCGCAGTGCCTCTGTCAGGGTCATTTTGCTTTAGTCTGGATGCATTCCTATCGGGTGGCACGGCTGTGTGGCATACCCTGGACACAGAAGTGGACAGAACCCAATCTGAAAGCACAGAAACTGGAAGATCTGTTCTTGGCATCTGGTCCCTATATATTAACTTTTCTAGTGTATCGATGTTAATGGCGTTTTCGCTTGAATTTCAAATGATGCGATCACAGAGCTACAGTTCCTGTAGGTTTCCTGGTCTTAATCTCCTTTCATTAACTGATAAGGAAGCGCTTGTTCAGTTTATTAAATCTATTTTCATGCATTTATTCTGCCTAGTAATAAAAGTGACAAGCTGGTTACACTGGTACATCTATCTCGGACAGTCTGTCGGCAACTTCAGCGCTGCAAATTAAATATCTGCTGGACATAAATACCGTTGACCTTATGGTAGCTACAAACATTTAATTATGTTCGAGGTAGGCATTTAAAGACCCGCTCTTTTTTTCTTCTACCCGTGTGGGGGTTCCTAATTATAACGTGCAGAGCATCTTTCTGTGGTTGCTGAAAGCAGCTATTTCTTAGTGTCTTTGGTGTCATTTTTGATGTGCGTTAGCTGCATGAATCATACTTAGAGTTTTTTTTTTAGTTTTTGTAAAATGGTTTACACAGAGAAAATAAAATCTTGCACCCAAGTAAACGTGTGTGAGATTCATCTCTTCTATTTTAGGAAATTAATTCACTTAATGAATGATGATGATAAAGCCCACACACACCTAGCTAGACACACGTGTGGGTTTCGCTGGCACGAGGGTCTCTCCATCATACGGTAGTTGAATGGCAATTTCTAACCCCTAACCTTCCTTTTCCCCTAACCCTCAATGTCTTGCAGTCTAACCCTAACCTTCCTCCTAAACCATAAACTTAGCCCATCACAGGCTCATAATAGCAATCTTCGATTTTCCGAGTGTTTCGGCAATGAAACAAACACCGTTCAGCTGGCGGCTGAATCATTGCCGCTACAGAGCCGGGCGGACAGGCAACCACATCCCAAGACACACACGACTTAAGTAAGATGAAATGTTATATGGAGGTTACTATAGGGTTAAATATTTTTACTCAGTTCTGTACCATAGAACTAAGTGCAGCGTTTGTACAAATGCAGGTTGGGCACATGTGTTCGTGTAATGAGTCTTTTTGGATTTGGTCTCGGACCTTCCTGTGAGCTGCAGTTATGAATCCTGCCGACAGCTAGTGGCATTGTAACCACATAATGGACGTCTGTGGAAAGAGAGTAACACCTAACGTGATTGCATGGAGCGTCTCTAAATAAAGGTTTATTTTGACTTACTTTTATTTACAAATAGGGATCAAGGCAGAGTTCGGCCTCGCCCCTCATGAAACACGTGACGCCATTTGGAATCCGTTGTGGTGTGAGCGTTCCAAGAAACTCCACTCCACTTTAAATGCCTGATTTGATTCCTGCATTCAGTTAGAGAATTTGTAGATTCTATTTTTATAGGGATATATAAATATATATTTTATGCTCTTACATTTGGAACAGACCTGTGAAAGAATGAGTTTGTTTTGCTTGTAATCTCCGATTTGCTGCATTAGAAGCCAGATGCGTTGCAGGGTGTGTCTACCAGCTGTCCTGTGTCGCTGCAATAAAGCCCAAATTTCTTCTCTAATAGGGGGAAACTTCCCTAGGAAGGTGATGATCCTCAGCGGTGACTAAATGTCTGACATGTCCTAAGAAATAAAGGAAAAATTTCCATGCTATTTGTAAAATACAGTTTAGAAATACTAGAGACACTCATACCCCGTTCACACTGAGCCAAATCCCCGGGATATTGCCAGGACAAGCCCTAATGACTCGGGACATTTGCAGGGTTATTCCCGTGTCAGACCCGGATAGCCACCAGTGTGAGCGTTGCAACCCGGGTTATTCAACACGGGTAGCACATAATCTACTCGATTGATATCATTTGCCAGAGCAACAGTAAACAAATGACACAGTGTGATGACTCTGCCAGGGCAGACCCGTGTTCCTGGGTATAAGCAGCAGTCTGGACAGGGTCTGAGGAGCTGGGCTGCTGTGTGCCCCGGCAATAACCGGGGTCTTAAATCCTGTGTTTTTGCCAGGGCGGCAGTGTGAACATGGCATTAATTACATATATATGATAAGCCACCTTTTTCTTTCAATGCATTACTGCTATAGGCAATCCAAACTCTAAACAGTGAGAGTATCTATATTGGGTCATATGTTAATTGGTTTTTAAATTAAGAGCCAACTCACCTAGAGGCCCCCCATAAAATCTCCAATGGGAGGGGATAGTTTTAATTGAGAGAGAGCCACCAGGTGGGGACGGGGTAAAAGAGTAGCAAACAGCACTGGTCATCTGCTGGTCCCGGACATGCTTCCAAAGAAACTTAAGCTGGCCGTATACTAGAGTGATTATTGGCCTGATCCAATTATCATTCAAGTGTATGGCCACGATTTTTTGGCAGATCATCCAATCATCCGTCACAGAATCGCAGTTGAACCATTTTTTTGATCTTATGACATGCTTGATTTAAGTTGGCCCAAAGCTCCCGATTTAATGTAAAATCGCATAGTGTATGGGCATTTCCCAATAATCGTCAAATATATTTGCAGATAAATTTCTGGTGAATACTATCATTAGGATTATTTTCACAAATTTCCTTCACAGGGGACATGAGAAAATGCTTCTCTCTTTTTGAGCCATTCCTTTGCCCTACGGCGACGGCGAATCCTCCTTTTCTCTGGTTTTGTTGCGCCATTGTTTTATTTTGGGGGGGAAGATTTATTATTATTATTATTATTATCATCATCATCATCATCGTTTACCACAAGGTATCCGCAGGGCCGTACAAAATACAACAAAATAACAAAATACAATACAATAACAAAATACAGTACAGATGTACAGGGCAGTGATAAACAGCATAGTCAGAATAAAATACGTTATAAATAATAAAAAAAAATACAATAAAGTGAAGCAAGCACAGACATGAAGGCAAAATGCCATGTGTCAAACTTGGAGATCAGGGAGGAGGGGATAGAGTGCAGTGAGAGGTTGAGAGGGAGTCACCAGGTGGGGACGGGGTAAAAGGGTAGCAGAGGGGAGTTGGTGGAGGAGGGAATAACACTAGGATGGAGGGCCCTGTTCATATGAGCTAACACACTATGTGGGAGGGATGAACTTACAGAAGACATAAGGAGGGGGAAGGAATTGGATGCTGGTGTGAGCGGAGGAGAGGGGGAAGGAAGTGGATGCTGGTGTGAGCGGAGGAGAGGGGGAAGGAAGGAAAAGAAGGAATAGATGTGGGATGCAGTGAGGATGTTAAGTGGAGGACTTTATGCCGTTAATAGGCCCATAATATCATTAGAATAAAAATGTGTTGTATCAGTGGGTAACCAAAACAACTTGAAGTTTGCAACAGTAGTATCTGGTTTGTTGCCGTGGGTCACAGCACAAAGAACTAATCATTCCTTCGTATGTTGAGAGTTCCAGTATTGCCTTGAGGGTTAATACCTTGAGGTGTGTGTGCGCACAGATATAAGCAACTGGCATCAATCACTAAAAAGGTCCGCAGTCCAAACACAACTTGCAAAAGATGAAAACGTTTAATGCAAGAAGATATGTAACCAGCACCAATACATTGTGTCGGATACAAAACACTGTAAAAAGTGTGGCTACCAGAGACCAGGTTTAGTATATGGGAAATAAAGATCAACGTATAGTAGTTAGGCATTCAAATAAACCTCAAAACTTATGGCAATCTACTTGTCAATCTGTCATTGTATTGCCCCTGGTTCAGTGTGCAAGTAGCAGTAAACTCAGCAGTCCTCTGTTGCATTGAACCCAACAGCTGTTTTGTCTGTTGCTTTCATCATGGTGACAACATATCTTGCATCTAGGCTCACACACACGCATCGTGTGTGTGTATGTGTGTATGTATATGTGTAATATGTATTCGTAAAAATGATGTATGTTGCTGGTTTTAGATCAGATTGGATGTTTTAACGTTACAGTGCCAGATCAGATATAATGGTGGATGGGGCCGGTGTATAAATGAGGATTGTGCTTAGCCAAGCCCTTGCTGTACGAGTGAAATACCTCCCGCCATGCAGACATGCGTTATACGTGGTCCTGCCTCCTTGCCATGCTGCAGCCATTTTAGTTCTAGCACTTTCACAGTGGTCTTACAAACCGGGTTATTGCCGTGTCAAAGATCATCCCGGTCTCCCAGACCCTGGACTGATCCTTCCACACTACATGGCGGCTTGTGATTTATTTACTATTTCCATAGTCCCAGTAGATAAATCCTCCAGTCGTGTCTTTTAGTGTGTGACCTGGCTTGAGAAACCTGGGTCGCATCTTTCACACTGCTCCCCTGTACTAGGGTCTTCTTTTCTCCCAGGTCATTAGAAGAGGACCCCGGGACCTTTCACACCACACATCAACACAGGTTGTTGGACCTTGTCCCAGCAGTAACCCGGGCTTTTGGTGGTGGTATGTGAAAGGGGTATTCAAGAGGACTTGCAAAAAATACCCCATGCCCTGAGGGGATGCACAGCTATCTAAAGAATGGCTGCCAAAGGTTTTTCTCTCCTCTGACTATGATTACTTTTCTTTTAGCTTTTTTATCCTCTAAGGAACTATAAACATGCTCCACTTGGATGGAATTGGCCATAAATAGCAATATTGTGTGCTCCGAGTCTCGAATATTCCTGCAGACCCTGCAATTCATTTAGTAATAATACAATGTTTAACGCAGCAAAATATCCAACTGTACTGCTACATTGCTTAATTCACAGGGGTATGCACCTACACGTTGCTTTAGCAGTAGTGCTGCAGCACTTGAATATTTCACTTTTACAACTGTGATAGGCAATAAATAGGTATCTGCATACCCCCTACAAACCACAAGAGATGCTTTAAAGCGGTGTAATGCCTATACCCATGAGCCTCCTGACATGCAATTTATTTTAATCATCTTTTGTCCACATGCAGGGCCGTATTCAGAGATCCGATTTAGCCGCGACTTCCGTGCGTGTTTCAACTGTGCATGTGTAGTAACCTTTATACGCAGTTAACGTAGACGATACGTGAGGAAGTGCCAAGCGGGCGGACTTGTGAATCGGACGTAGACAAATCCGAACCTAACTCTGATGGAAAAATACGCACGGAAGGATTTGCATAGAAATGGGCGGGGGGAATGATGGAAAGTGGGCGGGATTACGACTATACGCACGGAAGACACCTAGACTTCGAAGTGGAAGAGGATAGTTAATGCCAGTCTATGGAGGTGAAGGATTAGCAAGGGGAGTGACTGGGGTTTTGGTGGGTGTAACTTGCTCCGTAGGTGCGTATATTTGCGATCCAATCGCAGCATGGAAGTCCGAATACGGACCGCAGTGATTAATCCCACCCACTGACTGATCAATCATCAGTCGTTGCTTCTGCACTGATTGGCTCAAAGTTTTTAAGAAACGTAGTTTGTAGGTTGCTGATTAATGGAGCTTTCATCCTACATGAACTACAAGACCCAGAAGGCAGCCTGGTTCTTTAGTCATCTCGCCCCCTTCTGGCGAGCTGTGAATTTATATAAAACACGTAAGAGGATTATATCCTATTCATTAGTTCAGTGTAACATGTTAGATCTGATCTTCCGTTCTCTGCCTGTTTCCCTCACTTCCTCCTGATACCTGTTATGCTGTGACATGTAGGTGTCTGTCTGATTGTGTATTGTTCATTTGGATTCTAGGCCGTAATCAGAGATCTGTTTTTGAGTGCAGTTCCGTGCGTATTTTTAGGATCGGATCAGCGGCGCAAACGTATTAACTTTATGTACGAAGGTTACATTGACTATACTCACGGAAGTGCCTAACGGACGTACATGTGAATCGCACTTGGGGACATAGGGCCTGATCCAGACCTACGCATGAGAGCGGAGCGTATTACTGCTCCAGCGTAAAAACTTTCACTCCCACGACACTCCCCTTACCTTCCTTTCATTACGCCCGCCGAACCCTACCCTAACTTTTCCCTGTGTTCGTACGTATTTTCGTAGCGACGCGCTGTGCCTAGCGGCCTAAGCACGCCCATACTGTACAATTTAAAGGGCTCCCTCCGCCTACATTCCTTAACTCCAGCGTCCGTACTATAAAAACGTCCCGTCGTCGGAAAGTACGCAAACAATATGGACGCCCGAATCGCCGCTACGAAAAGTTCTTTGGTACGACTGGAAGTTGTCACTATGCACATGCGCAGTGCGTTTTTTTTTCGCGATTTTACGCTTACGATCAGTGTTAGCTCGCATGTGAGCGTAGGTCTGGATCAGGCCCATAGTCACGGAAATCAGATGTATGGAAAAATTAACATAAAAGTGGGTGGGGGGAGGCATTTAACTGAACGTATGGATGAGGTTCCTGCATGTAGGAAAATGCTGGACCTTTTGGTTGAATTTCAGGATCGTTTTGATTAATGACCCTTAGGTTTAGTAAGTATTGGTAAGAAGCAAGCTAGCCCTATAGCCCTACAGCGGGTATTTGTCTTTTATTTCTATTATTGCATAATTTAGCGTTTATTTGATATGTGATGTTGTGTAATAGACCTGCTGTGTTTGTTGAGCTCACGTGTCGATAGTAAAGCAGTGTATCTCCCGCCTCGCAGCCCGAGTTACTATTCCTCTGTATTAAAGAACGTTTAAAGTGTGGTTCAGGTGTGTGGTGATGCTAAGCAGTATCATATAGAAGTATTTCCAGTGTTCCTTTCAGAATGGTTACTCTAAAGCTGGCCATACACTAGAGCGATTATCGGCTCGATCTCCCAGTTACCGATTGCTAAAATTAGGAGCTCCCAAAAATCAAATCCCACAATGCAATGCGGTTTCACACAATTGTGCAGCATCGTGGGACAGTATACACACTGGGGAGATGTCACCGCTGTCTGACCATTATAGTGTGATTGGCACAGTAATTGTCAGATAACCCTCCAGTGTTTATACAGCTTAAATCTTTTAAGTCTTCTTGCCACTTACCTTGCCAGCACATTACTGTGTTATTGTGCAAAGCAGACACTTCAGAGTTCAAACACTCGCATGCCATCGGAGAGATCGTGTGAGGCCCTTTACACCTGAGCAACACCATGTCAGATTGCAGGGGACAAAAATATAATCCGTTCATAATTAGAGGTAAAAGGTGATGTTTTCTATCCCAAATCTAAAGAGGTGTAAAAGTAAAGCTGGTCAATAAGCAAAAGCAATTATTATCCCTGCATGCAAAGAACACTAGTTGGACGCCTCCTGAAATGCAAGATGGTATTGCCCTGGTGTAAATCTGTTTTCCTCTTATTTTCAAGCTCTGTTCACAGGGTCGGTATAATGGACTGGATGTAGAGAAGGGAAGTTTGCATTTGCAAAATACTGTTCAGTTGCAAGCAAAACACACACACATGCAAGCACACTTATGTGTTTATCACTATTTATCACTCTGCTGTCATATCACACTGATTGAAAAGAGATGTGTGACACCACTATCCCGTTCTCTATAATAGATTCTGAATAACTGCCACAACCACTGTTTCGGACCTTCAGAACAAATCACCTGTAGGATCAGTGTCATACTTGGACATACGAGTGCAGCCAAATTATGTTCTCGTCCATAATGATCAATATTTTTTTTCATTTTTTTGTTATTTTGTGTCTCTCTAGCTCAACCTCAGACAGACGGACTATTTGTTTGGAGATTACCCCCTATTAATTGCCCAGAAATAGCACATATCAGTAATGATTCTGAAGTCTTAATTACACTCATTGATTCAGGTAGCCCCTAAATGTGCTTATTGCTCTGTTTATTTCTGCCAGTCCATGTGTCCTTCTCAGATCTATGTGTAATAGTGTTTTTCTTGATTTATTTTCAGGTCAGCTGATCAATGGATAAAGTTGGGAAAATGTGGAATACGTTCAAATATCGGTGTCAGAATCTCTTTAGCCATGAAGATGACGGGAACCAGACCAATATTGTGGATGTTAATGCAAACCGGTGTCTGAGTGTTGGGAATAAAGAAGAGGCTTCTGCTGGGCAGGACCCCATGCAATGTGCAAGTCACTTGCAGGGGAACATTTCTCCTGATCTAAGCAGGGGCTCCCTCGGTGGCTCTAATCGAAGGAATACAAATTGTGTCTCGGAAATGCCACAACTAGTGGAAATAAGCATTGACAGTGATATGGGTCTTGGCACAGGGGCTCGGCTGGTGCGCAGGGATTCCTATACCCGCCATGCCCCATGGGGGGGGAAAAAGAAACACTCATGTTCCACAAAAACTCAGAACTCTCTTGAGCCAGAAAAAAAAATTGGTAGGCAAAGGAGTGGACTCCAAAGGAGGGATCGAAGACACGTGGTAGGGTCTGTCCACGACATGGAAGCCGTGTCCGCCAGGGCTATAGGAAGTCACACTTTGCGTCAAAGACTGAACGAGACCGTTGGACTGTGCTTTCCGATCAGAGCACATACCAGGCCGGCAAAGCCGCTCTTTGCTACCAAGCGGAAGATTCATCTCTCGGAGCTCATGCTTGAAAAATGCCCATTTCCTCCTGGCTCAGACTTAGCCCAAAAATGGCACCTCATTAAACAGCATACAGCCCCCGTGAGCCCTCACTCAAGCATATTGGACACCTTTGAGCAGTCCCTGCTTTCTACTGAAGACGAGGAGGATCGATTACGCGAGAGGCGACGACTCAGTATCGAAGAAGGCGTAGACCCTCCTCCAAACGCTCAAATCCACACGTTTGAAGCTACAGCACAAGTTAACCCGGTATATAAGCTTGGACCAAAACTGGCTGCCGGCATGGCCGACGCGGCGGGGGAGGGCGGTGCAGCCTCACAGGTCGGGTGCGAGTCCGAGGAAGACGGCACGACCCTTTGCCTACAGTCGCGCCGCCAGAAGCAGCGTCAGTTTTCAGGAGACAGCCATATGCAATCGAATAGACAGGGCGCCTGGAAAGTTCACACCCAGATCGATTACATTCACTGCCTTGTGCCCGATCTGGTGGAGATCACTAGCAATCCCTGCTACTGGGGCGTCATGGATCGCTACGAGGCAGAAGCACTGCTGGAGGGCCGGCCGGAGGGCACCTTTTTGCTCAGGGATTCCGCACAAGAGGACTACCTATTCTCTGTGAGCTTCCGCCGCTACAACCGATCTCTGCACGCTCGCATTGAGCAGTGGAACCATAACTTCAGCTTTGACGCGCATGATCCCTGTGTCTTTCACTCCTCCACCGTCACCGGACTCCTAGAACACTATAAAGATCCCAGCTCTTGCATGTTTTTCGAACCCTTGCTTACAGTACCTTTAAATAGAACACTTCCTTTTAGCCTGCAGTACATCTGCCGGGCAGTGATTTGCAGGTCTACCACATACGATGGAATTGATTTACTTCCCCTGCCAGCCATGCTACAAGACTTCCTCAAGGAATATCATTATAAGCAGAAGGTTAGAGTACGCTGGTTAGAGAGGGAGCCCATTAAGTCTAAATAAAACTAACCCCCACTTCTGTTCTCCTGTCTCTCCACCTTCCGAAATATCACCTCATTGACTTAGGATATACGCAATGTGTATCAGTTAACAAAGCACATGTACCTATACTTAGAGTTAATATAGTATGGCACTTCAAGCTTTAAGTGTATCCGTAAACTGTAATAATGCCTGTAATGAGAAAAGGTGTGCATTCTTCGGAACGACTGAGCAGACCCTTTAAACTGCATGTTCTTATGAATGCTGACCCCCCGGTTGTACAAATGCTTGTAATTCCTTCGTTTCATTCTATAGTGGGAAGTAAGTGTTTGTGATCTCTGCGGCTTATTTTTTTCTTTCTCTTTTCTCATTTTTCTTCTTTTCAAATCTTTGCAAATTAAGGCCGGTAGATTTTAGTTGAAGCATTTGCTGAACGGATGCTAAATATGTCTAACGGAAGCCCTATGTTTCCTATTAAATGCTGGATACATGGCTCCTCTGTACAATCCTGCTGGGAATTAATCACGATGCCCTTTTAGAAAGCTAAATCCTGTGAGATTTCTTCAGTGATGCATTTGATGAGTGTTAGAAATATCTTTATCACTATGAAGCTAGGTCCGGATTCACAGTGACGTAGTTATCGTCTTACGTACGTTGTTATAAGAATTGAGCTACTAGGCATGTATAGTAGCTTATGTACACTATCTACGTACCATTTCTGTACCTAGATTTATTTTTTTTTTTTAAAGAACACAAATTGCCTTAAATAAAATATCTGCAAATAACATTCAGAAATACGAATCTATCTTAGCAGTTCAGGCACCGAACGATATTTCATTACAACAGATTTTTGTTTGTTTTTGCTCCTTTGGCTATTGCCAAGCATGTCCTGGTCAGCCTTTCTTTGTGCCTTGAACCTGACTGGTGTAAATCTACTCCTCTAATGGGCAAAGGTATAGAATTTTCTACAAGTGTATTTGTGAATGTTAAGAGTGGATCTTTTTATGTATGGCAACCTATTTCATGTATATTGAACCCGCATCATTGGAAATGCAAAATACAACCTAAAACCCAAACACTTTAAATTGATGAATGTCTACATTGATCTTCCGGTGCTATAAGACAGTCCGTTTTCATCATTTAGTTGAACCGCATTATTGCACTTCAGAAAAACATGATTTTACAGAATGGATTTTAAAAATTGCTGTGTTTTGGAGTCTGAAAATGGTGGCAAAATGCTATGTTTTGGTATAATTGATGCGGTGTCGTAGAATTCCGTTTGCAATGTTTAATTGACTAAAAGAAAATGTGGGATAGTGCAGAACTCTCTCCGCTGTTCAGATTGTGGCTTTAAATACACAACTGGTCATTTTGTGTACAGAAAAAAAAAAAGTTCAATAATATGTAGATAGGGACACTGTCCGATTACAGCGTTTTAGCCACAATTTCCCCGGCTAATATTTGTAACCAGAGACCGTTTTAAGGCAACTTACGTCATCGGCACTTTGAGATCTTCAGCGTTCTTCTCTAAGCAGTGCCTACAACTGTGTATGGACTGAATTAACAAGCACTTCAGGCCGGACTCGCACATAAGTGTGTAATCCACATGAATCCTCACCTACTTCCCTGCTCCCTGCTCCACCCCAGTTTTTAAGTGCCTAATGGCACTTATGGGGGCTATAGGGCACCCTTCACTACCTTAAGAGGGAAAATGGTCACGGAGGTTCCCCAGCTCTCCCTCCCAGCCTAATTTACATCCCTGTCCCCACGCCTCCTCTTTAAAGACCGCACATAGTTAATCTGTTTACGGGACCACTACGTAAATTGCGTAGTCTACATGATTACGCATGCGCAGTGGCCCCGTCCGCTGCTTACGTGAGAATCCGGGCCTTCCTGTCTAACTATACACAGATGCAGTGTTGGTGTGGCCAGCAAAATGGTGGTCTGTCGGGTGTGTAATGAAGAGAGCTCTTTATACTCTGCTTGCTCCAGTTTTACTCATTGATGCCTATATCCTGTTGCGCTCTCCTTGTGGCTACCTAGCCATGCATGGATTACTGCGCTGAGGTACACGCTGGCTTCGGATGGCATAAGGCGTCTTTGCATACTGCTGGTCTGTCCACCATTCAGATGAACGTTTGTGTGCATTGAGGGGGAATTGTTTCCGTGGCTTTGGAAGCGTTCTGCATATCCGCATCGAGGCATAGCTTATAGGTATGGGATGCAATGGAAGAAACCTGAGCGGATAGTGGCCCCTTTTATAATGGGCAATTCCTGTTTTGGCTTTACACCTATTTGGAATTGATAGATTCTCGTTTAATCACATCCTATACTTGTATAACTTCACGTTTTATCTCCTGTATTTCAGCCATCTTTGAAAGGGCGTCAGATTTATTTTAAAGACCGGTGTACGAGGCTCTCATCCACAATTTCCCCCCGTTAGAATATCGCAACGATCTTAGAGCGCATATTAGTTCAGCTTATGCAGAATACTCCATGCAATCTATATAGACGATCCTATGCCGCTGCTAACTTGTGTTTTTAATGTTCTGTGCAATTGTAAATATTTTTTTAAGACTGCATTGGCACTTTAAATTTTAACCCCCTCCCCTTGGTTCTAGAAGGGGGTTAATGTAATTGATCACTGTCTGGGACAGACCCAGCAGTGGTATCTGACAGTGTTGCAAATGCTCTTCAGCCGAGGAGCGTTCTGAAATGTTAACGTGTGTTCATTCTTGTACATGTCTGTTTTTGTCTGAGCTTAGATGCTGACTGGTATGTTACCTACACACAGTGCTGGCAGCCATTTTTGGGCTGTGGGCCTCGATGGTGTCACTATTCCCTCGTGCATCGATAGACTGCGTTTATGATCTGTTTGGCTTGTAACATGGCTGCCTTCACCGTGCGCACACAAACGCCTACACAATATTCATAACTAGAACTCTTTGCTGTTCCGTTCTGAGATGATACATCTCTATGCAACCCTTTTACAAGAAGTATTTCTGCTTCCTGTGCCTTTTATAAGCTCTAATTTCATTCTTTTTAGTATGTTGACTTGGCAGATTTGCTTTGCTTTTAATTCCACATAATTGCTGTAACTGAACCCCCTTCAGATATTTCTTGTGTAGACGCTTGGGTCCGGATTCAGAGTGACGTAGTTTTCATGTTTTAAGAATTGAGCATGTGTAGTCGCTTATTTGCGCTATCTACGTAACGTTTCTGTACGTAGATTGAGTAAGACTGCGTTTATGGTACGTAGATAGTGTAACTAAGCGAATACACATGCTCAATTCTTAAAACAAAGTACTTAAGACAAAAGCTACGTAACTGAATCCGGGCCTTGGACTTATATTTTTTGTAACTCCCCAACGTTTTTTTGTTGTGTGTAACTCTATAGTATAAAAGTAAAACAAATGTTCTTCATCTGTAGATTTGGGGGGGTGGCATTTTCTCTTGTGAATGGAAGATAACATTTTAGAAACCCTTAAGGTTAGATTTACTAAACTTCTTAAAAGGATAAACGATTCTCGATGACATTCTCTAGTATGCAAAAGGAAAGTGAGAGCTAGAATTGGATTGGTTGCTATAGGCAACATCTCCAATTTTTTCTTTTGAGAAGTTTATTAAATCCAGCCCTTAATGTGGATTATGAAATGACCACATCACTGTGTAAATGGTAAAACGAGGGGCTTGTAAAATGTGTACCTAGGAACCCATCTCGTGTCTGACTCGTGTCCTTGCAAAAACTTAAACATTTGACATTTAATAAAACTACCTAAAAGGAAGACTGGAGGCGTCGCCTATAAAAGCTATTTATCGGGCAAGTACTAGATGCGTGGTAGCTGGGATATAATTGGTTGTTAATGGTACATTAGGCCCCATGCGATAAAGGGGCTGGTTCAGAGTTTGGGTGCTAGTGTACAGCTCGCTATACCGTTTTCGCAAAGTAAGAGGCGTGAATTAATTTAAAATCTTTTGCATGCAGGAAAAATACTTTGCTTTTGAACATAGAACTTAAATACTGCATAGGTTTCTTTATAACCTATAAAATCGAGTTGAGCCAAGAAACATCACCTCTAAATTCTAATTCTGCTTTACAATATACATTCTCTCCCCTTGCAGTTCAACATGGTATTGCTCAGGTCTACACATGCACCTACACAAAGGTGTAACTCTGAATCAGCCCCAAAGTGTCCCCAGCTATCAGCATACCACGAATACCACGTGTTCACGCACTGCCTGGTAATCGTTGCTATTTCGCCATCACCCTACACCCATCCTCAAAGGATCAGAACAGCGCCAATCGGATCGTTCAGAAAGACTTTAATGATCAGGGTCCAGATTCAGCGTTGCGTCGTTTTCGTCTTGCGTACGTTGTTTTAAGAATTGAGCTATTACACATGCCTAGTAGCTTATCTATGCTATCTACGTACCAATTCTGTCTAAAGACTGCGCTTACGCAAGCTATGTACAGATCGTGTAAATAAGATATTAGGCATGCGTAACAGCTCAATTCTTAGAACAACGTACACCAGACCAAAGCTACGTAACGCTGAATCCGGAACCTGATTATTGTGTCACTGCTATTAAGATCTCTGTTTACACTAGCCATACACCGCATGATAATGGGCTGTGGAACGCTTAAGACCTAATTTACTTTTCTAAAAGCTTTAATGAATATACTCTGGACCCTTTACCCGCATAGTCCAGTTTTATTATATACCCCCCCCCCCTAAATCTGCTCCTAAATAATTTCTCCTTAATTACTTAGCAGCAATTTCTATTCATCTTGCCAAATATCCAATATGAACTTTCCCATCGTCCCTATGAATACCCCACTTACCCCACTTACTGAATGTCACCTGACTAAACCAGGAACACTTTTTGTTATTTTTATGAATTAATACATTTTTCTGTCTCATGAATTAGTATTTCCTACCAAATCCTCCTTTGTCCTCTTCAGTCGGGTTTAATAATCCACTCCATCTAAGGACATACGGGGCAGAATTATGCATTATTTTCTGATTGGCCTCACACTCTCGATTATTTGCTGGTTGGCCTCACACTCTCGATTATTTTCTGGTTGGCCTCACACTCTCGATTATTTGCTGATTGGCCTGGGCTGCTGTGCTGTGTATGGCGAGGGCCGATTTGTTAAATTGATCCGAATATGTACTTATGCGTTAATTAGAGCGTTCATTTTATCCTGAATACTATGGTCGCCACTAGACACGATCTTTTTAGGATGGGTGCAGTGAGATCTCCTTCATTATCAGGGACTGTTTCATTAAGCAATGTCCGTTGTGTCGGCCATTTACAACATGAAGAGGGAGGACTTTGACTGTTGTGGATCACCTTAAGTGATGACGTGACCTAGATCAGTGCTGATAATCGGAGACCCCAACTATTCCTTGTAGGCTTTACAAAGCTGCACTAACCTAGTAATATTCTATGCTGGATAGATTTCTGCAGATAGCTTCTCGGACTTTGTGCCTTTTTAATCTGTGTTACAACGGGCCTGTGTGCCGTACAGTCGCCTCTATAGCACAGTATTGCTGTGGTGTCATGCTGTGTGTGTGTGTGTGTGTGTGTATAT
>WWET01000154.1:219242-229918 GCA_011038615.1 Limnodynastes dumerilii | reverse complement strand
TACAAAACCAAATTTACATGACTTAAGTATAGTAAAGCTGGGCTATGCACCCTGGTCTTTCGGTGGGTGCAAGGTGTTGCTGGATCCTCCATTAGTTAGTTTGAAATGCATGTAAGGTCCACCTATGGTTAAAAGCCACAGCATCCCTGCAGTTGATACAGGCTGTGTGATCGAGACGTAGTAAAAGGCAAAGCTGCTTTTTATTTGCAAATACACAATAGCAGGGAAAATAATTATCCATGTGGCATATTGCTATTTAAATTACAAGTCATTTTTGCAGTAGCAGGGTAACGTGAAAGTATATATATATTTTATTGTTGCAATAAAGGAGAACCTACTTGAAAGATCATCCTCTCTAGCAGATGTTTAAAGACTTATCTGATGGCTTAGCCTCAATCTGATCCCTTTCTTAATGGAATCATGTCACACTTTTTTTTTTCATTTGTTGCAATCTGAAAAGACATCAGAGCCGGGATTGTCACGATTCCTGACCCCAAATGCCTTATACAGAACCTTGGTGCAATTTCTGTCCTGTACTCTTTCCTTTTTGTTTTTGTTGTTTGTGTTTTCGTTTTGTTTTTATTGTTAACTTTCTTTGCAGCACAAATGTTTCATAAGCCAAGTTTTCATGTTTCACGACTGTAGAAATATTAACATTTTGTTTAAAGGTTTATATATTGTAATTGCAAATGTTTTAACATCCATACTTTTATGTTCTTGTAGAACTATGGTAAGGAACCGCAGGCTCTTTGGTTGTTGGCACCCGAACTCCTAAACATAGACGTTTTGATAAGTGTCAAATGGAAGTGTTGTCCACAGCAACCAATCCACATCTAGCTATCATCTTCACTATACTAGATAAATGGTAGCTAGAATCTGATTGGTTAGGCTTACTGAAGGTTTCAGTGTAAAGTATTTGCGTTGCCCTCAGAAACCAATCAGTTTCTTACTATGATCTTATTGAATTTGTTAGATGAGCGCTAGAATCTGATTGGTTGATCTGACCAACACTTCCACTTTTTCCTTTTGAAAAGTTTTAGTGAACTGCCCTCAGCTTATTGGAGGCTGTTCCTCCGAAACATCCAGAGAGCCCCTGGTTGATGCCTACCATCGTGGTGGAAGCTGTTATGTTAAATCCTTTTTCTGTCAGTTCATAGTGTATCCTGGTGAATATCCTATAGCTCTGATAATGTTAACCTTTAGATGCCACACATTTTTATTTTACTCAAAAGCTGACATTCTTGGTGCTTGACTTCTATAATCCTGTCTTAAATCTAAATAAAGTAATTATGTATCTGTTTGTTGTGTCTCAGAGTTTTTATTTGCTGAATTGAGAATTTCTGAAATGCTTGTTTATTTTTTTGTTTAATATCTGCTAAAGCACATTGGTGATGAGACCCCCTGAAGAAGGATATCCACGAAGAACCTTTTTTCTGATATTAAAAGTATATCTAGGGTTGCAGATTTAATCGTATACATTTTTGTTTAGAAGTTTAATGCACAAAACTTTCATACTTTTCATACTTGTTTTATTTGTATAATAATGAGCTCCAGATGAGTTAATAATCATTTCAGGCATTGCAACATGTTCAGCCGTACCGAAGACCTTTCTTAGCCTGGTAGGACCTCAGTCTATAAAACACTAGTAGAAATTGTGTCGATGAGGTGGCTAAGTGCTAAAAACCACCTGATAACCATTATGTTAGAACAAACCCTTCTCAAACAGCTAATCAAAGTGGTGTAAAGAACAGTCAAATTTTCTACTAAAATAGTCTCTTCCCGTCACTTAATACAGGAGAAGTGCCTGGTGCTGGACCTAGTCAGAGCAGTCACCGTATATCTGTCTAGGGAAGTCAGAAAGATGGAGCACTTCTTTGTCTTTGCAGGATAGAAGCCCTCTCAGAAGGCACACTTTTAAGGTGAGTCTGAGGAGTTTGCTCCATACCTGTAATAGATGCATAGTTCTGCAAGCATCCTCCTTGCCTATAGGACACAATTATCATTAAGAGTCACCGGCAAAGCAGCCGTGGTTATCTCTGCGCAGTTTTGTAAACCATTATATGCACAAGAAACAGAAATTTGAAAGAAATATGTATTTCAGGAGCCAGATCCATTAATGTACGAGAGACAAGAGCGCAGATCCATTAATGTACGAGAGACGAGAGCGCGGATCCAATAATGTACGAGAGACAAGAGCGCGGATCCATTAATGTACGAGAGACAAGAGCGCAGATCCATTAATGTACGAGAGACAAGAGCGCAGATCCATTAATGTACGAGAGACGAGAGCGCGGATCCAATAATGTACGAGAGACAAGAGCGCGGATCCATTAATGTACGAGAGACAAGAGCGCAGATCCATTAATGTACGAGAGACAAGAGCGGAGATCCATTAATGTACGAGAGACAAGAGCGGAGATCCATTAATGTACGAGAGACAAGAGCGGAGATCCATTAATGTACGAGAGACAAGAGCGGAGATCCATTAATGTACGAGAGACAAGAGCGGAGATCCATTAATGTACGAGAGACAAGAGCGGAGATCCATTAATGTACGAGAGACAAGAGCGGAGATCCATTAATGTACGAGAGACAAGAGCGTGGATCCATTAATGTACGAGAGACAAGAGCGCGGATCCAATAATGTACGAGAGACGAGAGCGCGGATCCAATAATGTACGAGAGACGAGAGCGCGGATCCAATAATGTACGAGAGACGAGAGCGCGGATCCAATAATGTACGAGAGACGAGAGCGCGGATCCAATAATGTACGAGAGACGAGAGCGCGGATCCAATAATGTACGAGAGACGAGAGCGCGGATCCAATAATGTACGAGAGACGAGAGCGCGGATCCAATAATGTACGAGAGACGAGAGCGCGGATCCAATAATGTACGAGAGACGAGAGCGCGGATCCAATAATGTACGAGAGACGAGAGCGCAGATCCAATAATGTACGAGAGACGAGAGCGCAGATCCAATAATGTACGAGAGACGAGAGCGCAGATCCAATAATGTACGAGAGACGAGAGCGCAGATCCAATAATGTACGAGAGACGAGAGCGCAGATCCAATAATGTACGAGAGACGAGAGCGCAGATCCAATAATGTACGAGAGACGAGAGCGCAGATCCAATAATGTACGAGAGACGAGAGCGCAGATCCAATAATGTACGAGAGACGAGAGCGCAGATCCAATAATGTACGAGAGACGAGAGCGCAGATCCAATAATGTACGAGAGACGAGAGCGCAGATCCAATAATGTACGAGAGACGAGAGCGCAGATCCAATAATGTACGAGAGACGAGAGCGCAGATCCAATAATGTACGAGAGACGAGAGCGCAGATCCAATAATGTACGAGAGACGAGAGCGCAGATCCAATAATGTACGAGAGACGAGAGCGCAGATCCAATAATGTACGAGAGACGAGAGCGCAGATCCAATAATGTACGAGAGACGAGAGCGCAGATCCAATAATGTACGAGAGACGAGAGCGCAGATCCAATAATGTACGAGAGACGAGAGCGCAGATCCAATAATGTACGAGAGACGAGAGCGCAGATCCAATAATGTACGAGAGACGAGAGCGCAGATCCAATAATGTACGAGAGACGAGAGCGCAGATCCAATAATGTACGAGAGACGAGAGCGCAGATCCAATAATGTACGAGAGACGAGAGCGCAGATCCAATAATGTACGAGAGACGAGAGCGCAGATCCAATAATGTACGAGAGACGAGAGCGCAGATCCAATAATGTACGAGAGACGAGAGCGCAGATCCAATAATGTACGAGAGACGAGAGCGCAGATCCAATAATGTACGAGAGACGAGAGCGCAGATCCAATAATGTACGAGAGACGAGAGCGCAGATCCAATAATGTACGAGAGACGAGAGCGCAGATCCAATAATGTACGAGAGACGAGAGCGCAGATCCAATAATGTACGAGAGACGAGAGCGCAGATCCAATAATGTACGAGAGACGAGAGCGCAGATCCAATAATGTACGAGAGACGAGAGCGCAGATCCAATAATGTACGAGAGACGAGAGCGCAGATCCAATAATGTACGAGAGACGAGAGCGCAGATCCAATAATGTACGAGAGACGAGAGCGCAGATCCAATAATGTACGAGAGACGAGAGCGCAGATCCAATAATGTACGAGAGACGAGAGCGCAGATCCAATAATGTACGAGAGACGAGAGCGCAGATCCAATAATGTACGAGAGACGAGAGCGCAGATCCAATAATGTACGAGAGACGAGAGCGCAGATCCAATAATGTACGAGAGACGAGAGCGCAGATCCAATAATGTACGAGAGACGAGAGCGCAGATCCAATAATGTACGAGAGACGAGAGCGCAGATCCAATAATGTACGAGAGACGAGAGCGCAGATCCAATAATGTACGAGAGACGAGAGCGCAGATCCAATAATGTACGAGAGACGAGAGCGCAGATCCAATAATGTACGAGAGACGAGAGCGCAGATCCAATAATGTACGAGAGACGAGAGCGCAGATCCAATAATGTACGAGAGACGAGAGCGCAGATCCAATAATGTACGAGAGACGAGAGCGCAGATCCAATAATGTACGAGAGACGAGAGCGCAGATCCAATAATGTACGAGAGACGAGAGCGCAGATCCAATAATGTACGAGAGACGAGAGCGCAGATCCAATAATGTACGAGAGACGAGAGCGCAGATCCAATAATGTACGAGAGACGAGAGCGCAGATCCAATAATGTACGAGAGACGAGAGCGCAGATCCAATAATGTACGAGAGACGAGAGCGCAGATCCAATAATGTACGAGAGACGAGAGCGCAGATCCAATAATGTACGAGAGACGAGAGCGCAGATCCAATAATGTACGAGAGACGAGAGCGCAGATCCAATAATGTACGAGAGACGAGAGCGCAGATCCAATAATGTACGAGAGACGAGAGCGCAGATCCAATAATGTACGAGAGACGAGAGCGCAGATCCAATAATGTACGAGAGACGAGAGCGCAGATCCAATAATGTACGAGAGACGAGAGCGCAGATCCAATAATGTACGAGAGACGAGAGCGCAGATCCAATAATGTACGAGAGACGAGAGCGCAGATCCAATAATGTACGAGAGACGAGAGCGCAGATCCAATAATGTACGAGAGACGAGAGCGCAGATCCAATAATGTACGAGAGACGAGAGCGCAGATCCAATAATGTACGAGAGACGAGAGCGCAGATCCAATAATGTACGAGAGACGAGAGCGCAGATCCAATAATGTACGAGAGACGAGAGCGCAGATCCAATAATGTACGAGAGACGAGAGCGCAGATCCAATAATGTACGAGAGACGAGAGCGCAGATCCAATAATGTACGAGAGACGAGAGCGCAGATCCAATAATGTACGAGAGACGAGAGCGCAGATCCAATAATGTACGAGAGACGAGAGCGCAGATCCAATAATGTACGAGAGACGAGAGCGCAGATCCAATAATGTACGAGAGACGAGAGCGCAGATCCAATAATGTACGAGAGACGAGAGCGCAGATCCAATAATGTACGAGAGACGAGAGCGCAGATCCAATAATGTACGAGAGACGAGAGCGCAGATCCAATAATGTACGAGAGACGAGAGCGCAGATCCAATAATGTACGAGAGACGAGAGCGCAGATCCAATAATGTACGAGAGACGAGAGCGCAGATCCAATAATGTACGAGAGACGAGAGCGCAGATCCAATAATGTACGAGAGACGAGAGCGCAGATCCAATAATGTACGAGAGACGAGAGCGCAGATCCAATAATGTACGAGAGACGAGAGCGCAGATCCAATAATGTACGAGAGACGAGAGCGCAGATCCAATAATGTACGAGAGACGAGAGCGCAGATCCAATAATGTACGAGAGACGAGAGCGCAGATCCAATAATGTACGAGAGACGAGAGCGCAGATCCAATAATGTACGAGAGACGAGAGCGCAGATCCAATAATGTACGAGAGACGAGAGCGCAGATCCAATAATGTACGAGAGACGAGAGCGCAGATCCAATAATGTACGAGAGACGAGAGCGCAGATCCAATAATGTACGAGAGACGAGAGCGCAGATCCAATAATGTACGAGAGACGAGAGCGCAGATCCAATAATGTACGAGAGACGAGAGCGCAGATCCAATAATGTACGAGAGACGAGAGCGCAGATCCAATAATGTACGAGAGACGAGAGCGCAGATCCAATAATGTACGAGAGACGAGAGCGCAGATCCAATAATGTACGAGAGACGAGAGCGCAGATCCAATAATGTACGAGAGACGAGAGCGCAGATCCAATAATGTACGAGAGACGAGAGCGCAGATCCAATAATGTACGAGAGACGAGAGCGCAGATCCAATAATGTACGAGAGACGAGAGCGCAGATCCAATAATGTACGAGAGACGAGAGCGCAGATCCAATAATGTACGAGAGACGAGAGCGCAGATCCAATAATGTACGAGAGACGAGAGCGCAGATCCAATAATGTACGAGAGACGAGAGCGCAGATCCAATAATGTACGAGAGACGAGAGCGCAGATCCAATAATGTACGAGAGACGAGAGCGCAGATCCAATAATGTACGAGAGACGAGAGCGCAGATCCAATAATGTACGAGAGACGAGAGCGCAGATCCAATAATGTACGAGAGACGAGAGCGCAGATCCAATAATGTACGAGAGACGAGAGCGCAGATCCAATAATGTACGAGAGACGAGAGCGCAGATCCAATAATGTACGAGAGACGAGAGCGCAGATCCAATAATGTACGAGAGACGAGAGCGCAGATCCAATAATGTACGAGAGACGAGAGCGCAGATCCAATAATGTACGAGAGACGAGAGCGCAGATCCAATAATGTACGAGAGACGAGAGCGCAGATCCAATAATGTACGAGAGACGAGAGCGCAGATCCAATAATGTACGAGAGACGAGAGCGCAGATCCAATAATGTACGAGAGACGAGAGCGCAGATCCAATAATGTACGAGAGACGAGAGCGCAGATCCAATAATGTACGAGAGACGAGAGCGCAGATCCAATAATGTACGAGAGACGAGAGCGCAGATCCAATAATGTACGAGAGACGAGAGCGCAGATCCAATAATGTACGAGAGACGAGAGCGCAGATCCAATAATGTACGAGAGACGAGAGCGCAGATCCAATAATGTACGAGAGACGAGAGCGCAGATCCAATAATGTACGAGAGACGAGAGCGCAGATCCAATAATGTACGAGAGACGAGAGCGCAGATCCAATAATGTACGAGAGACGAGAGCGCAGATCCAATAATGTACGAGAGACGAGAGCGCAGATCCAATAATGTACGAGAGACGAGAGCGCAGATCCAATAATGTACGAGAGACGAGAGCGCAGATCCAATAATGTACGAGAGACGAGAGCGCAGATCCAATAATGTACGAGAGACGAGAGCGCAGATCCAATAATGTACGAGAGACGAGAGCGCAGATCCAATAATGTACGAGAGACGAGAGCGCAGATCCAATAATGTACGAGAGACGAGAGCGCAGATCCAATAATGTACGAGAGACGAGAGCGCAGATCCAATAATGTACGAGAGACGAGAGCGCAGATCCAATAATGTACGAGAGACGAGAGCGCAGATCCAATAATGTACGAGAGACGAGAGCGCAGATCCAATAATGTACGAGAGACGAGAGCGCAGATCCAATAATGTACGAGAGACGAGAGCGCAGATCCAATAATGTACGAGAGACGAGAGCGCAGATCCAATAATGTACGAGAGACGAGAGCGCAGATCCAATAATGTACGAGAGACGAGAGCGCAGATCCAATAATGTACGAGAGACGAGAGCGCAGATCCAATAATGTACGAGAGACGAGAGCGCAGATCCAATAATGTACGAGAGACGAGAGCGCAGATCCAATAATGTACGAGAGACGAGAGCGCAGATCCAATAATGTACGAGAGACGAGAGCGCAGATCCAATAATGTACGAGAGACGAGAGCGCAGATCCAATAATGTACGAGAGACGAGAGCGCAGATCCAATAATGTACGAGAGACGAGAGCGCAGATCCAATAATGTACGAGAGACGAGAGCGCAGATCCAATAATGTACGAGAGACGAGAGCGCAGATCCAATAATGTACGAGAGACGAGAGCGCAGATCCAATAATGTACGAGAGACGAGAGCGCAGATCCAATAATGTACGAGAGACGAGAGCGCAGATCCAATAATGTACGAGAGACGGTCACACAGCAGTGTTACTACCAGGACTGAGGGGATATTACTGTGGAGAGAGACAGGGTGTATGGTAACAGTGCTCAGTGCTGTGTATGATCCAGTCACACAGCAGGATTAGTAACAGAGATGAGGGAATTTTAGAATAGAAATAGAGGGTGTGCGAGTTTGTGTTCTTAATGTAATAGAAAGTCAAAGTGGTTGTTAATATGGTAAATAAAGCTTAAGAAGGTTGTGGAATTTGATAAGCTTGTCTGAAGAAGTGTATTTTAAGGCAGCGCTTAAAAGTTTGGAGAATAGAGGATAGTCTTAATGGGCAAGGAAGGTTATTCCAGAGAGTGGGTGCAGCCCGGGAGAAGTCCTGTAACCAGGAATAAGAGCATTTATGAAGTGCAGAAGAGAGTTGTAGATCTTGTGATGATCTGAGAGAGAGCGAGCTGGGATATATCTTGAGACAAGTGAGGATATGTATACAGGTGCAGTATTGCTTATGGCTTTATAGGTTAGCAAGAGGATTTTGTATTTAATTCTGTAGTATACAGGCAGCCGGTGTGGAGACTGACAGTGTGGACTAGCTCTAGTTGAATGTTTTGCAAGGAAAATCCCTCTTGTTGTTGCATGCAATATAGACTGTAGAGGGGTACATTTATATTCAGTAAGGAGAGCATTGTAGTAATCAATGCGGGAGATGATTAGTGCATGAATAAGTGTTTTAGCAGTGTCTTGTGAAAGATATTTTAGTATTCCGGAAATGTTTTTTAGGTGTATATAGCAGGATTTAGAAATAGATAGTTTGTGAGGCACAAAGGACAGTTCAAAGTCAATTGTAACACCTAGGCAGCGAGCTTGATGAGTAGAGAATATTTCAGTGTTGTCAACAGCAATAGAGAGACCGGGTGGGTAGCTTTTGTTGGCAGGAGGAAATATTAATAGCTCTGTTTTTTAAAGATTATCTTTCCTATCAATTAAACTATTTGTTGATCTAGATAAGTATTATATTGTCAGTCTCTTCACAGCAAGTGTCATTAATCCATTTATACTGTGTAAATATATTTATATATAATATTGTTCTTCCTAGTGTCTGTATATAAGGCGTTAATCGTTTCTGCCTCATTTATACTCTGTACCTCTGCTTTATATCAGTATGTGGCCTCTGGGGATAGTCCATATGGTATAACCATTAAGTTCTTTGCAAGCAGCCTGACAGATAATAGAGTATCTCTCTTGTACCATTAGGGATAGTGTTGATTTTAAGCATAAAAACGAAAAATGTCTCTTCTCTAGTAACCTAAAGTCCTGAAATATGCCAATGACAATATATATTTGCTGTATATGGACATGTTTCTTGCACCCTAGATATTGTTCCCCCCATTAACTGCTGTCTGCTAATTATATTTTATTTAGAGTAATGGCAGGAAAGGGTGAAGAGGACTCTGGGTAATGAGCTCTGTCCATGCCATCTCAATGCTCCACTTGCTTATTAAAGGACAATCAGCACAGGTTCTGTGTCTAATCCTATGTGTTACTGTTCAGCTGTAATGCTTCAATGGAATATTTTCGGAAGGAGCTCTGTGATATAACAGGGTGGGGCATGTTTACAGATTACTAAGGAAAAACAGACTGCAGCCTGCAAACAGGAAAAGCAAAACAAGCGATCTTTGACTTTGGCAAAGCACCTACACACGTTCCATGTCATAATGCCCAGGAAAATTCCCATTTATTCAGTCAGGGCAGTGTTTATGATAGGGATCTACATGAAGTGCTGTGCTTTTTTAAGGCTAAAGCTGGCCACCAACTATGGCAGGTTTGCTGACTATTCCGAAATTCCAGTAGGTCTTCCGGTATCCCGGAAGAGCCAGAAAATCTCCTACAAGTACCAGCCCCTGATGGGTGGGACTTGATTATGTAAATTTCAGCATCAAGTCCCGCCCACTGCCTGGAACATTTAGTCCCGCCCCCATAATGACATCTAGTTCTTCCCTGAACTATGGTGACCATTATAAGTCTCCAGTGGTTGGGTATATAGCAAGGCACAAACAATGCTCTAAGCGTCAACTTGTACCACACGTAATAGCATCAACGCGATGGCGGACGGAATACTGAATGATCCGATGATTTGCTGATCGGCTGATGATTGGATGTAACATAGTGGCCATACATTAGATATAATCAGGGCAACCTCTCCACTGCTCTGTTCCCATCCTAATATGATCAGCCCAGCAACATTCAGACTATTTTGGCTGCCCGAATTATGGAGAGTGACAGGTACAGGAGGGACATTATATAAAGGAAGAGGTGTAATAGAACATGAGGACATGTGTATATACTGGAGGGTGACAGGTACAGGAGGGACATTATATAAAGGAAGAGGTGTAAACAGAACATGAGGACATGTGTATATACTGGAGAGTGACAGG
>WWET01000154.1:102659-139193 GCA_011038615.1 Limnodynastes dumerilii | reverse complement strand
TAAGGAAGAGGCCATACGCTCGCACAGGAGCGTATGGCCGCTTAGCCCACCCTCCCATTCTCATTTAACTAGCTCCCCCCGCCCACCTGCACTAACCTTAACGTAGGGACGCTGGAGGACGTCTCCTCCAGCGTCCCTACGGCGCTGCTACGGACCGTAGCAACGTAGCATAGCATCTGCCCGGCGCATGTGCAGATCGTCTCAAAAGCCGATCTTACGGTTATGCCCGCCGTGCTAGCGACGGCGGGGGTCGGATCAGGGCCCACCTGCACTAACCTTAACGTAGGGACGCTGGAGGACGTCTCCTCCAGCGTCCCTACGGCGCTGCTACGGACCGTAGCAACGCCGGGTAGCATCTGCCCGGCGCATGTGCAGATCGTCTCAAAAGCCGATCTTACGGTTATGCCCGCCGTGCTAGCGACGGCGGGCGTTATTCCGGATCAGGCGCTAGGACACGTAAATCTCCATTGCGCGCAGGAGTGCAGGGATAGCAAATCCCGTACATTAGCTTCCACTAGAGATCCAATGTTCCACTATTTCCTGTGCGATTCAAGTCAACTTGCACTCTGGACATGCGCACCTCCGGGCTGCCTAATGGGAACGCATTGTGCCTCAGCCACATTTATGAGGAATGACACTTCTTTATCTCCGGATACAGCATCTGGGTTACAATTAGCAAGTGGGCGTGTCTTCCTATTACATTCTAGCGTACACCCCGCCCCCCTCTTCTGTCTACCAATCCAGCCTTCTATACCCGCGTTATGTTCTGTGCATTAAGTTGGAAACTTACGTTAATCTCCTGGCTGTCAGACATCAGGAATGGGAGGGGCTATACTGCGAAAGTGCGGAAGCAGGGTTAGCGCAAACCAGCGATTACGGATCCCTCCTCATCTGACTGCAGAAAGAAACGTATATCTGATATACATCCCATAAAGCTGTGTTATTATCATCATCATTATTATTATTATTATTATTCAGCGGTTACCATTAAGCATCAGCTAAACGGATTTCTGTATCAATGCAAAAACGTTTGAAAATGATTTAATGCCAAATGTCATAACGTTGGCAGACAAGTCGTGCTTTACTTGTCCTGGCTAAAAAAGACGAGCAACCATTATGACAAAATTAGCAGCTATTGTAAAGCCGCATATGAGGTAATTATACCGTGTTTTGCCAAATCAAATTCAGCTTTTGGTAACATATCATTTTAGGATCAGTCGTGTTTATTTTATTCCTGTGCTGTAATGCCTTTCTGGAGCGTATCCCCCTCATTGCACAATGTATCCTGATAGAAATGTTTCTACTCAGATTCACGACGTCTAAAGTGGATAAAAACGCAAATAATTCTGGCCGAGGGTTCAACTTTTGTTTCATATTTTGCTGTCAATGAGGTAGATCCAGACCTACGCCGATTAGTAAAGCACAGCGTATTGGCGTGCACTCTGCCCGACACTCTCCCTGTGCCAGCGTATTTTCCCTTGCTTACGCCGGCTGAAGGCTACCCTAACTTCAGCCGGCCTAAGCAACGGAAAATACGCTCACACAGGAGCGTATGCCCGCTATCCCCTCCCTCATTAAACTAACTCCCCCTGCCCACCTACACTAACCTGAACATAGTAACGCTGGGGGGCGCTGCTACATCTGCCTGGCGCATGCGCAGATCGGCTTTTAAGCCGATCTTACGCTGCTCGCTGGCGTCTTAATGCCAGCCAGCGTAGGTCTGGATCAGGCCCAATGTATCTAATTCAGTAATGAAATCCAAGCATTAAACTGATGTGCTGTATTTCACCTCGAGAAGGGACGTTGTCGAGTCAGGAGAAGGAGACTGGTCATGTGCAGCATACATCAACCCTCGTGATGCTTATTACAATACTGAGACTGATTTATCCTTCCTCAATCAGGGATTTTATGTCATGTGATGTAACTAATTAGATGAGGTTTTCTTTCACCTGTTTATTTTTTATATCAGTGGCAGAACAAGACCAGTAAAGTTCTCATGAGATGGTGACACCAGGGTCTTGTCTGTGAAGTCCCCATTACTAAGGGCCTGGCGGAGGACCGCTGACTGCACCGTTGCTGGTTCCACCATAGCTGCGGACACTCCTGAAATTCAGGATTAACACTATGTATGGCAACTTAGCTTAGGCAGGGAACGGGACTTCAGACAGCGATTTTCATAAATCGTCCTCGCGTCTTAGGTGTCTAGCCTCTGACTGCTTGCTTAGAGTTCCGTCAGTGCAGCAGGATGTGAAAGAGCATCGTGCTACAGCTGAATGGAGACTGCAGCAATTGCCGACAGTCTCCATTGTAAAATGCGGTAGTGATGTGACCCCTGGAGTAGCAGAGAGGCTTCCCCCAAAAGGTAAGTGTTTTTAGTTAACCATATCCTTATATCTTTCCCAGCCCTAACCCTCCGTTTCCCGCAGCCTAACCCTAACCTTCTCCAGCCCTAACCCTAACCCTTATGCCCCATAGCCTAACCCTAACTTTCCCCTTCTTCAGCCCTAACCCTAACACTCCATGCCTTACAGCCTAACCCTAACCTTCCCCTTCTTTAGCCCTAACCCTTCATACCCCGCAGCCTAACCCTAACACTCCATGCCCCACAGCCTAACCTTCCCCTTCTTCACCGCTAGCCCTAACACTCCATGCCCTACAGCCTAACCCAAACCTTCCCCTTCTTCAGCACTAATCACTCCATGCCCTACAGCCTAACCCTAACCTTCCCCTTCTTCAGCCCTAACCCTTCATGCCCCGCAGCCTAACCCTAACCTTCTCCTTCTTCAGCACTAACCCTAACACTCCATGCCCCACAGCCTAACCCTAACCTTCCCTTAAAGACCTAACACTAACTTTACATCCACTGCAGCCTAACCCTAATATACCCGCCGCAGACTGTAGCTATTGGGAATTGGGAAAAAATGTCCTGTTCCCAAAAGCAATTTTCTATTTCCCGATTGTTTTGACCAATGATACTTCCGCCATTTATCTGGCAGCTGTATCAGAGCACCATGCCGGCAAATCACTTCCCCGTGCAGGGGGTTGAGGTGTCAGCCACAGGCACGCCCCCACCCCCTCTCATTTGGGCCCAGTAACATCTGCACCCTATGCACTAGCGGTATTTAAGCCACTGGTTGTGCTGCATATGACAGTCAGATTGTCCGTCCAGTGCAGTCTTCCTCTGGATCTGACCCTGTAATTCATTGTTTTGCCTTTTTGCAATGAAATATCTCTCTTTAAGCTGTGCTTAGTCCTTTATTGCTGATGATCTCACCTGTGCGCGACACCAACACTTTATTTTGGGCTTTTCAGGGTAACTGGCAGCCTGGAGAGCTGACACAGGAGTGGATGTTATCTTCAGATTAGTGACAGTAACACAGAGCTGAAGTGACATGAAGGGACCACAGCAGGTCAGGTACTGTAAGAGACTTGTCTGGAGAGACGTGGGAGAGAATGACTCACGCAGGAACTGAAGGGTGATATTAGCTTTGACATTTATGTGAATTTCGGTGACATCATTAAAATAATTAGACTTTTCCTGCACTTTTAGAACTGTTGCAAGAAAAATACATTTCAAGTAGAAAATAAATGTATCCTTCAGTGTTAGTAAAATACCAGCAATTTTATTGCATTTTATTCTTTGGAAATAAACTAGTCTTATTATGTTTCACGGAACAAGAGAGAGGTCCGGCACTTCAAACAAGCATTATATAACACTATGTGTCAGCACAGACATAAAAAGGAGGTGTAGGTCACAATATAGCTATATTGGGTTATCTCACCTGCCCAGCTTCAAGGCACCTCCTGTAGGTGAGTCCCTATCCCTCTGCTACATGTCTATATCAAGACACCACGGCTATTTGAACAGCATGCAGCGGCCATGATGTTTCACAAATGTTACCACTGAAACCTCTTCACAATGCCCCAAAAGCCCGGGTTATTGGCGGGGCAGAGGGCTGTTCTTTCCGGGGACCCACAACCCAGGTCGAGGCGCAGTGTGAAAGGGTCCGAGTGCCTCTACTCGGATCTAATGACCCGTGAATTGGACCTGGGACACATGAAGGGTTATTCCCGGGTCCGATCCGGGCAGGGGTACAGTGTGAAAGGTGCTATCTGGGTTTTTCAACCCATGTAGCACAGAAACTACTTGATTGGTGTAATTTGTTTACTATTGCCCTGGCAACAAGTGTTGCCAGAGCAACAGTACACAAATTACACAGTGTACTACTGCCAGGGCATTCCCGGGTCCCTGAATTTCCCAGGTCAACCCTGCAATGTGTAACAGGGTTTAGCTGGTGACAAGACAATATCCCGGATTCCCAGACCCAGGATATTGCCGGGTCGGTAATGTGAAAGGGGTATAAAAGGTGACTCTCTAGAATCATCATTTCTAAGTGGCCCTAAGGTTTGTGGGGTCTTGGGCGAAAAAAAATGGAAAAGGCCCATAAACAAACCAAGCCCCTCCCTTAAAAAATCAGGGTCCGGATTCACAGTTACGTAGTTTTCGTCTTACGTACGTTGTTTTAAGAATTGAGCTACTACACATGCGTAGATGCTTATTTACCCTATCTACGTACCTTTTCTGTACGTAGATTGCGTAAGTGCGGTCTAAACCCAGATGTCCAATGCTCAATACTTTGTTGATGCACCTTTGGCAGCAATTACAGCCTCTGTCTTTGTGGATATGATGGCACAAGCTTGGCACCTATCTTTGGCCAGTTTCGCCCATTCCTCTTTGCAGCACCTCTCAAGCTCCATCAGGTTGGATGGGAAGTGTCGGTGCACGGACATTTTCAGATCTCTCCAGAGATGTCCCATCGGATTCAAGTCTGGGCTCTGGCTGGACCACTCAAGGACATTCACCGAGTTGTCCTGAAGCCTCTCCTTTGATATCTGGGCTGTGTGCTTAGGGTCGTAGTCCTGCTGATAGATGAACCATTGCCCCAGTCTGAGGTCAAGGTCATCCAGGATGCCCCAGTCTGAGGTCAAGAGCGCTCTGGAGCAGGTTTTCATCCAGGATGTCTCTGTACATTGCCCAGTTCCTGCCGCTGAAAAACATCCGCACAGCATGACGCTGCCACCACCATGCTTCACTGTAGGGATGGTATTGGCCTGGTGATGAGCGGTGCCTGGCATTCACACCAAAGAGTTCAATCTTTGTCTCATCAGAGCAGAGGATTTTCTTTCTCATGGTCCGAGACCTTCAGGTGCATTTTGGGAAACTCCAGGCTGGCGGCCATGTGCTATTTACTAAGGAGTGGCTTCCATCTGGCCACTCTACCATACAGACCTGATTGCTGGATGGCTGCAGAGATGGTTGTCCTTCCAGAAGGTTCTCCTCTCTCCACAGAGGAATGCTGGAGCTCTCACAGAGTGACCATCGGGTTCTTGATCACCTCCCTGACTAGGGCCCTTCTTCCCTGATCGCTCAGTTTAGACGGCCAGCCAGCTCTAAGAAGAGTCCTGGTGGTTCCGAACTTCTTCCATTTACAGATGATGGAGGCCAGCTCATTGGGACCTTCAAAGCAGCAGATATTTTTCTGTACCCTTCCCCAGATTTGCCTCGAGACAATCCTGTCTCAGAGGTCTACAGACAATTCCTTTGACCTCATGCTTGGTTTGTGCTCTGACATACACTGTCAAGCGTGGGACCTCATATAGACAAGTGTATAGAAGATGTGTGCCTTCCAAATCATGTCCAATCCACAGAATACTACAGGTGGACTCCAATTAGGCTGTAGGAACATTTCAAGGATGATCAGTGGAAACAGGATGCATCTAAGCTCAATTTTGAGCTTCATGGCAAAGGCTGTGAATACTTATGTACATGTGATTTTTTAGTTTTATATTTTTATTAAATATCTATCTCTATCATATCTCTCTATCTCATATTTATCTATCTATCTATCTATCTATCTATCTATCTATCTATCTATCTATCTATCTATCTATCTATCTATCTATCTATATCTATCTATATATCTCATATCTATCTATCTATCTATCTATCTATCTATCTATCTATCTATCTATCTATCTATCTATCTATCTATCTCTCTATCTATCAAATATCTCATAGTTTAATTCCTATGACTAGATTTACTAAGCTGCAGGAAAGGAAAAGTGGAGATGTTGCTCATAGCAACCAGATTTTATCTCTTAATTTCATGTTACATCAGGGTTGCCGACATTTTAGAGCTTCCGGGAGAACCCGGAGGGAAGCCATTGATTTCTTGATTGCTGGTGGGGCTTGCAGGAGCTTTACCGGGTGAACTGCCCAAATTTTGGGAGTCTCCCGGATATTCCAGGAGAGTCAGCAACCCTGTGTTACATACTAGCAATGTCAGCTAGAATCTGATTGGTTACCATGGGCAACATCTCCAAGTGTTGCTAGGGAATAGGCAGTGATTGATGCATACCCTCCAACATGACCCACTCCATTAGGTACTCTGCTCCTCAGTTTACAACTGTCAGTTACTATGGTAACCACCTTTGTTGAAGAGATAAATAGTTTTTCAAATATCAGTTCATTCATTTAAACCAGGTGAGTGACAGTTGGAATCTCAAGAGCGGAGTATACGGCACCTAATGGAAGGGGTCATGTTGGAGGGTCTGTTGATGATGTAATTTGCATTATCAAGCCCAGCCAGGGCCATCCCCTTTTCAACAAGAAATTCCTAGACACATACTTTTAGAAACACAGAAACACGGAAACACAGGAACACAGGAACAAAGAAACACAAGAACACAGAAACACAGAAACACAGGAACACAGAAACACAGAAACACAGAAACACAAGAACACAGAAACACAGGAACACAGAAACACAAGAACACAGGAACACAGAAACAAAGGAACACAGAAACACAAGAACACAGAAACACAGGAACACAGAAACACGGAAACACAGGAACACAGAAACACAGGAACACAGGAACACAGAAACACAGGAACACAGAAATACAAGAACACAGAAACACAGGAACACAAGAACACAGAAACACAGGAACACAGAAACACAGGAACAAAGAAATACAAGAACACAGAAACACAGGAACACAGAAACACAGGCCCTGATTCAGTTTGAAAATAAGAGAGGAAAGTTACACCTGGGCAAAACCATGTTGATTACGGGGGAGTCAAATGACTTTTATTTTATGCATTCAGAGAAAACACTTTTGCTTACTGCACACAGATACTGACCAGCTTCACTGTTATTTAAACTTAGGCTCTGAATAATTGGATAATCAGTGCTATTCACCAATCAGCATGATAGGTTTCCTGGGTATGACAGAGGCCTGTCACAGTCAGTTATCTGCACTGATAAAATAGCCAAGTGGTTCCATATCAATTCAACCATCTGTCAGGTACTATGCATGAAGAGCACCTCAGTCTGCACCTAGCAGCGGATTAAAAGCTGGAAGAGAAAAGATTTTCAATGATTAATGTGATTTATTTTTTATAAAAGATTTGTGCAATAATTTAGTACTATGCTTTTCCAGGGTCCAGAGGTGAATATGAAAGGAATGCTGGTACTTGTAGTCCTTGATGCGCTTCCTGTAATACCATACACAAGCCTTTAGAAAGACCCATATGTAAATGTTCATTACTTTATAAATTCCTCTGACTCCAGCAATCTATTCCTTATACAGGTGAAGCTTCTGACACAAACCGCTTTACATAATATACGTTCTATGTTTTATGAGTTCCACATGAAAAGTGAAATATCTGCAATACTGAGGGACAATAGCTCCACCTTGTGGAAGTAACATGGAAGCACAGTAGTTGCTGTTTCTTGTGCACTAATTTTTTTCTTTTTGATTATTGTTTTACATTTAAATACAACGATTTGCTGTTGTTAATGTTAGAATTTAGAAATTAAACCTTGAAAAAATTTTTTTTTGTAAGTAAATATCTGGAATAGAATAACTTATTTTTGAGGGGGAAAATGTAAAAAAAAATCCTATAAAATAAGATAAATAAATAACTATCTAGAGAAAACAAACCAATGGCATTTTGCTGTGATGATCTTACTGTGCAGATATGTATTTGTGGAGGTTTGGAAGAGAGGGCTGTTTCCGGGTGGCTGAGGTCACCGCACACCAGGCAGGCCCATACATCAGGTCTGATTCACAACTTAGTAAGAACAGGATTTAAGTGCGTATATTTAAGAACAGTTAAACTGAGCATGCCCAGAACACAAAACTACGCACTGAAACCATGGGCCTGATCCAGACCTACGCCGATGCGCTGTGCTTGCTAAAGCACAGCGTATCGGCGTTGATTTTGACGGACACTCCCCCTGTGCGGGCGTATGGCCCCTTCCTTACGCCGGCTGAAGGCTACCCTAACTTTATACTGTGCTACCTAAACCTATAGCTACTCCAATATTACCTTTACCTATACTGTGCTACCTAAACCTAGAGCTACTGCAATATTACCTTTATCTATACTGTGCTACCTAAACCTATAGCTACTCCAATATTACCTTTACCTATACTGTGCTACCTAAACCTAGAGCTACTGCAATATTACCTTTATCTATACTGTGCTACCTAAACCTATAGCTACTCCAATATTACCTTTACCTATACTGTGCTACCTAAACCTAGAGCTACTGCAATATTACCTTTATCTATACTGTGCTACCTAAACCTATAGCTACTCCAATATTACCTTTACCTATACTGTGCTACCTAAACCTAGAGCTACTGCAATATTACCTTTATCTATACTGTGCTACCTAAACCTATAGCTACTCCAATATTACCTTTACCTATACTGTGCTACCTAAACCTAGAGCTACTGCAATATTACCTTTATCTATACTGTGCTACCTAAACCTATAGCTACTCCAATATTACCTTTACCTATACTGTGCTACCTAAACCTAGAGCTACTGCAATATTACCTTTATCTATACTGTGCTACCTAAACCTATAGCTACTCCAATATTACCTTTACCTATACTGTGCTACCTAAACCTAGAGCTACTGCAATATTACCTTTATCTATACTGTGCTACCTAAACCTATAGCTACTCCAATATTACCTTTACCTATACTGTGCTACCTAAACCTAGAGCTACTGCAATATTACCTTTATCTATACTGTGCTACCTAAACCTATAGCTACTCCAATATTACCTTTACCTATACTGTGCTACCTAAACCTAGAGCTACTGCAATATTACCTTTATCTATACTGTGCTACCTAAACCTATAGCTACTCCAATATTACCTTTACCTATACTGTGCTACCTAAACCTAGAGCTACTGCAATATTACCTTTATCTATACTGTGCTACCTAAACCTATAGCTACTCCAATATTACCTTTACCTATACTGTGCTACCTAAACCTAGAGCTACTGCAATATTACCTTTATCTATACTGTGCTACCTAAACCTATAGCTACTCCAATATTACCTTTACCTATACTGTGCTACCTAAACCTAGAGCTACTGCAATATTACCTTTATCTATACTGTGCTACCTAAACCTATAGCTACTCCAATATTACCTTTACCTATACTGTGCTACCTAAACCTAGAGCTACTGCAATATTACCTTTATCTATACTGTGCTACCTAAACCTATAGCTACTCCAATATTACCTTTACCTATACTGTGCTACCTA
Source organism: Limnodynastes dumerilii (assembly GCA_011038615.1). NCBI lineage: Eukaryota > Metazoa > Chordata > Amphibia > Anura > Limnodynastidae > Limnodynastes > Limnodynastes dumerilii. The sequence goes on along the minus strand of WWET01000154.1, from coordinate 129,553 downwards.
AACCTAGAGCTACTGCAATATTACCTTTATCTATACTGTGCTACCTAAACCTATAGCTACTCCAATATTACCTTTACCTATACTGTGCTACCTAAACCTAGAGCTACTGCAATATTACCTTTATCTATACTGTGCTACCTAAACCTATAGCTACTCCAATATTACCTTTACCTATACTGTGCTACCTAAACCTAGAGCTACTGCAATATTACCTTTATCTATACTGTGCTACCTAAACCTATAGCTACTCCAATATTACCTTTACCTATACTGTGCTACCTAAACCTAGAGCTACTGCAATATTACCTTTATCTATACTGTGCTACCTAAACCTATAGCTACTCCAATATTACCTTTACCTATACTGTGCTACCTAAACCTAGAGCTACTGCAATATTACCTTTATCTATACTGTGCTACCTAAACCTATAGCTACTCCAATATTACCTTTACCTATACTGTGCTACCTAAACCTATAGCTACTACAATATCACCTTTACCTATACTGTGCTACCTAAACCTAGAGCTACTGCAATATCACCTTTACCTATACTGTGCTACCTAAACCTAGAGCTACTGCAATATCACCTTTACCTATACTGTGCTACCTAAACCTAGAGCTACTGCAATATTACCTTTATCTATACTGTGCTACCTAAACCTATATCTACTACTATATTACCTTTACCTATACTGTGCTACCTAAACCTAGAGCTACTCCAATATTACCTTTACCTATACTGTGCTGCCTAAACCTAGAGCTACTGCAATATTACCTTTACCTATACTGTGCTACCTAAACCTATATCTACTACTATATTACCTTCACCTATACTGTGCTACCTAAACCTATAGCTACTACAATATCACCTTTACCTATACTGTGCTACCTAAACCTAGAGCTACTGCAATATTACCTTTATCTATACTGTGCTACCTAAACCTATATCTACTACAATATCACCTTTACCTATACTGTGCTACCTAAACCTATATCTACTACAATATCACCTTTACCTATACTGTGCTACCTAAACCTAGAGCTACTGCAATATCACCTTTACCTATACTGTGCTACCTAAACCTATAGCTACTGCAATATTACCTTTACCTATACTGCGCTACCTAAACCTAGAGCTACTACAATATTACCTGTACCTAAGTTTTCAACAAGACACAAAACCATTACAAAACAATTTAAAATTACAATACTTACAATTTTTATTTCCTAACACAAAATAATAATTACAAAAAGTCTTTTTCTCTTTACCGCAAGTTGGCTAATAACCTCCTCTGGAGGAATTGTTATGTCCGGTGGATGTTCATCAGAGCGAGTCCTGTAAGACGCGACTCACGTATGTCTCCAGCAACACGCCATCCCAAACGTAAGCTATAAATTGGCTATGTGTGCGTAGTGCGTTGTTTACTTGCCGCGTCACCCACGCCGCCTGCCGTCTGGCCTGTTTCAGTGACACCTTCCCTTGTGCCAACCGATATTTTGAGTACCTACTATGGAAATCCCGTTCTATCTAGTGCAAATTTTATTTTCGATGGAAAACCCATTCTATCTAGTGTAAATTAAATTTTCGAAGGGGGGGTTTGAACCCCCCCCCCCCCCCCCCTTAGCTATGCCAGTGGCTGTGCGTATATTTAGGAACGTTCCTAAATTCTTTCTTAAGTGTGAATCAGGTCCACCATGTGTATGAGATACAAGGTGGGTGGAAATAGGTATTTGCATCGTGCAGTAAGGGCGTGGCTAAGATCCTACGCGTGCTCCAGTATTCCGCACGCAAAGACTTGGAAGCAGTATAATTAGGGGTGTCTTAAATCTGGAATCTGCTCCTGTCTGGATCTAGTTCTATGATGGGATTAGGCATGACGGACCAGGTCTAGAATTACAGAAAGGGGGCATTTTCCAATTGCTAGGAACAAAAAAACGCAGATTTTGGGAAGCAGCGCGTACTTGAACGCCACATTCCCAAGATGGATCTGGAACCAGAGTTCCATCCTGGGACCATATCTGAGAGCAGAGCAGGAAGCGCAAAGTGTTTCCACTATGTAACACCCTCTGTTCTATTGACTTCTGCACCATCCACATTTTCCGTAGGGCTGCCCACCCTCCCGTGGACCGGTCCCAGCCTCTCTGCCGATTCATGGTTCCACAGCTCTCGGGAGTCACAGAAAGGGGAGGGCTGGAGGGGCGGCCCCACTGCTGGCTGCCGTCACAATTTGCTGGCTCTTCCCCCCTTCCCTGCACCACAATGATTGCCTAGATGATGGGGGTTGGAGAGAGAGCGTGAGTGTGTGTGTGTGTGTGAGGGAACTGTAGTGAATATAGTAGGATGGTGGGTGGAGTTAAAAATAAAAAGAGGAGGGGTCAAAATTAAAAGGGGAGTGGTTTAAATTAATCATTAAATCCTAAAATAAAATTCTAGATCCGCCCCTGATCGCGCTTAAATCTCTCAGACTTCAAGCTAACGGCGTATACAAGCATGCTGGAGGGGCTTGGAACAGGACTGGGGGTGGGCAGAGAAGAGGCACAGAACCACCTTCATATTCTCTCTGCAGCCACATGATCTCTTCCATGGCTGCTAAGTCATGGCGTCTCCCCATCCCTAGGGAGTGTTGTTGCTATGGGGGCCAGAAGGAGCCAAAAGAATCTGCGCTGCCTGCACTCACAGAGGTAACATTACCTTAGAATCCCACGTGTTCCAAAAGAACACACTGAGGGTCTTCTGTACATGTGAGTGAGGGTCTTCTGTACATGTGAGTGAGGGTCTTCTGTAGCTGTACATGTGAGTGAGGTCTCTTCTGTACATGTGAGTGAGGGTCTTCTGTACATGTGAGTAAGGTCTCTATTGTATATGTGAGTGAGGTCTCTACTGTATAAGTGAGTGAGGTCTCTTCTGTACATATGAGTGAGCGTCACTTCTGTACATGTGAGTGAGGTCTCTTCTGTACATGTGAGTGATGTCTCTTCTGTACATGTGAGTGAGATCTCTACTGTACATGTGAGTGAAGGTCTTTTCTGTACATGTGAGTGAGGGTCTCTTCTGTACATGTGAGTGAGGTCTCTACTGTATATGTGAGTGAGGGTCTCTTCTGTACACGTGAGTGAGGTCTCCTGTACATGTGAGTGAGGTTTCTTCTGTACATGTGAGTGAAGGTCTTTTCTGTACATGTGAGTGAGGGTCTCTTCTGTACATGTGAGTGAGGTCTCTACTGTATATGTGAGTGAGGGTCTCTTCTGCACATGTGAGTGAGGTCTCCTGTACATGTGAGTGAAGGTCTCTTCTGTGCATGTGAGTGAGGGTCTGTTCTGTACATATGAGTGAGGTCTCTTCTGTACATGTGAGTGACAGTTCATTATTGAACTGCACAGTATTATCTTGACCAGTATTTAGGATTCCTCAGGGTAGAAGCCTCCACGTTAGACTTCTATAGACAAATATGTGCATTTCTTTATTAAACAGTTCGCCGGTGTAGCAGCCAATAAGCCGTGTTGTGGTCAAGTGTTGGATCCCTGGTAAATGTCCATCAAGTGATTCACAATCCAGTTCCAGCTTTTCTGCAGCATTAGTCTTGAATCGGGACTGCCAGTGTTAAGGACAGGGGCCACCGTCATGGAGAGAGAGGGGGGCCCGGCTCCGATACTCACCTCAGCTCTCTAGAGGCAGGTACTGTCAGTAGGAGAGAGATGAGTCCCTGTCACCAGTCTCCTACACGCTGACTTCCCTGTGTATCGTGGGAAATGGCTGCGCTAGTCTGCAGCCTCTCTTAAAATCCAGAAGGGTCTACACCTTCAAAGGGGAAAAACAATGAAATACAAAGGATATAGAGGGGCGCTGATCCACCTTAACAAATGTGGTATGCTTGAAAATAACCCCTGTATTTGCGTGATGATGTGCAACCTGACGGCGAGAGATTGCTTGGCCAACCTGTTACAAAGTGCTCAACCGACAGGTAGGTAAAAGAAAAAAGGGAATTTATTACACACAAATAAAACACTAAATATCCAGGGTACATAAACACATAAGTAAGGGGCAGACCGTGTCCGTACCGTAGACGTAATTGTCCGCATACAACAGGGGGCTGTGGGAACTCCAGACAGCAGGATGGAACACACCCGGAGAGGCGGAAATGACAGGTACCGGAGACCGACTGCAAACTACGTGGACTACCAGCTGACGCGTTTCGGGCCTTACATCTACGGGACGGAGACCGGCCCTGTCACAGACTAGGGGCCTGATCCAGACTAACGTTGATGCGCTGTGCGTTATAACACACAGCGTGCCGGCATGTACTCCCCCCGACACTCCCCCTGTGGCCGGTGTAATTACAGAGCGTTACACCGGCTAAAGGCTACCCTAACTTCAGCCGGCGTAACAGTGTGTAAATACGCCAACTACAGCAGTGTAACTACCCAAACCTGCCCTCCTGCCCTCATTTGCTTACCTCCCCCTGCCTTCCTTGCCTAAGTACAGCATAGTGACGGTTAGGAACGGCCCCCTGGCCATAACTACGCAACAGTTAGGGACGCCTGATACTAAGGAACGGGTTTCTCTAACTACGCTGGGCAACATCTGCTCGGCGCATGTGCAGATCGGCAAAAATGCCTTCCGTGGGCGTTAGTCTGGATCAGGCCCAAGGTGAATCAGTCACAATCGCCGGCAATGTTCTGGAAGGAGGTTGGGGGTGATCGCCCCCTCCCCCCCCGGATCCGCCACTGTGCTAAGCCTTTACGTATAATTCTAAATTACAATTGAGACGTTTACGCACAGGGTCGCGTTCGGAAAAGATAAGTTAGGGTTCTGAACACGGTAGCCATGTATGCGCGAGGTGAGTGCAGGGGGGGTGCACTACCCTCACAGGGACGGACTTCAGGGTCACACTCACGTACATTCATTTCGCAACAAATAACCTTACGAGAGGCTGAGTATACTTAGTTCTGGATTCCGTACTACATCATTTCCACCTGATTATTGCACCTGAGCTGCTCGCAATGTATTTATAAACAGCGCTCAGCACTCATACATGGAGTACTGGGCACTGTTTTGACAGCTTGCTTACAGTGCAGGGGGAGGGGCAGCCACACCCCTTGCGCCCCCTATAGTTACGCGCCAGCATCCAGCGCTAGTTTTTCCAGACAAATTGCTTCCATTTTTTTTTGTTCCATATTTGACGTTTGTGGATCTTCTCGTTTGGGAACAGGCGCACAGGATTTCGAGCACAGTGAGATTTATTGTTAACCCAATTTCTCGTACGTCTATGGAAAAACCTTTGAAAAAAGAAATTAGACTCAGCTGCTTAGACCTTAATTTATAAGTGACAGAATGAATATTTTATAACCTTTTATCCAATTATCCCCAATTAACAACGTGGGCGCCCAAATGATTAACAAATATAGGTGTTCTTAATTTGTAAACATGGTGTGAAAATGAAGGATTAATCAGCTTTAAGGTATTGAATGCATTCCAGACGAAGAAAATCAATGCCTATTTATCATGGTGCTGAGTGCATTGCTGTATGGGGACCAGAGACGGCCAAAAATCTTCTGACCTCAGTTAAATGAAGCTATTTTAACATGATTACAAGATATACAAATATTTATGTAGGAGGAATAGGAAACAATGGTCCCAGATTTATAACAGGTGCTTAGATTTACAAGTTCTAAACACTACCCCCCAGACCTAACACCCCCAATCATGGGACACAATTAAAAGTATGTCTTTTTTTTAAATAACCTATCAAAACAAAAAGAAAAAGGCTTCTAATCCCCACTGTTTTTATTGCACCTGTTTTGTATATCTAGGGCCAGTTTTACTAAGCTGCAGGTTTGGAGAAATGGAGATGTTGCCTATAGCAACCAATCAGATTCTAGTTCTCACTTTCCTATTACATACTAGAGAATGTCAGCTAGAATCTGATTGGTTGCTATGGGCAACATCTCCACTTTTCCAAACCCACAGTTTAGTAAATCTGGCCCCTAAAGTCATATCAGATTTTGTGACGAAGTTTAATTAAGTAAAAATATATTTTTTATACCATGGCTCCAGCAGATGGGCATGCTGGGCCTTGTAGTTCCACAATAGCTGGCGAGTCACAGGTTATCTGTCTATAATCGTATCAATGTCAGCAGGATATTATACTCAAGACCCATCTTCTTCATTAGGACGCTTAGAAGGGTCATTTATTTCAAGTTCCCCAAAAATGTGAATCAAACCTTCTGTGGTAATTAAGTCAAGGTTGTTGTCACATGTAAATGTCACCTATTGTCCATTTAACCCTACTATGCCACCCAGGGAGTCAGGGATGACTATATTCCACACTGTATGCACCTCACAATGCACTGAATGTCTTTGTTAGGTCAGAGCAGGACTAAGGGCCTGTACTCCCGTTCCCTAATTAGTTTGGAGCTCTATGTAATTAGCAGAAGCAGGATGGGATTGGTGGATTCCCTTAGCCAAGGCTGGAATGACATCATGCAACAGATAGCTTCAAATTCAGGAATAAAAAGAATGAGCTTTGACAGTTCCACAATCACACCTCAACTGATTGGACTGATAGCGGCAGCACCGGGATGGACGAAGCGAGAATGAAAGGGTCCAAGAAGAAATGCTCGGAGTTCCATGAAGTTTACTCTGAAATCGCTGCTGTGACATCGACTGCTGGTAGGCGGAAATAAAACCCATCTAATAGCGATCTATCATCTATGTGTCTATGTATCTATCTATCTATGTATCTATCTATCTATCTATCTCATATCTATCTATCTATCTATCTATCTAAATATACAAGTTATTCATTATCAGGCCCAGATTTCCCTTCACAAGAAACATATCTAAATTATATATTTTAGAAAAACAAAAACCAAAGAAAATCCAAAACAAATAAAATAATGCATTTGTTCAAATACTAGTTAAACTTAAGTTTCACAGTTTTAAGTGTCACATTATATAATATTCTGCACTCTCAATATTCTATGTAATATGATATAAGTGGCAGAGGATTCATTACCATTAAATCGCACGATAAATACAGATATTAATCACAGGTGTTTATACTTATCATGACATCACTGATGCATTATGCATTTGTAAAGTACATTTCAATATCTATCTATCTATCTATCTATCTATCTATCCAAGTTATTAATTATCATGCCCATATTTCATTATAGAAGAAATATATCTAGATTAAATGTAGAAAAATTAAAAAATAAAGAAAATCCATAACAATTTAATATTGTACAAACATTAATTAAGCTTAAGTTTCACAGTGATATAATATTCTCTTAATATTCTATGTAATATGATATTAAAAGTGTCTGAGGACTCATTACTAATTACCATTAGAATTCACGATGAATACAGATATTAATCACAGTTGCTTACACATATCATGACCTCACTGACGCATTATGCATTTGAAAAGTACATTTCCATATTTTCCTTGATGCGCTTTCAATATTTTTGTTCATTTTAACTATTTGATATTATTCCAAACATAGAAAATGCTGTAACTGTGATTTAAATACACTTTACAATTGTGACTGTGACAGTTATTTTAAAAGAAAAAGCTCCAGAAAATGACTTTTTTATTTCCCTTCAACCCAAAATATAAATATATAACATTAATCATAATTATTACTGCAACACAACATGTGAAATATGTTTTAAGGATGACCATGTGATTTATTACACAATTTATGTTAAGCGTCCAACAGAAAATCTAAGTGAATAGTTGGGTGTTTTATGGAAGTGTATATGATTTGTCCAGAATTTATAGTGCCTTTTTTAAAATTTGGTTTTAGTCTGAACATGCTATTTACAAATGAATTTTGGTCACGAGGAGAAGAGTATAGCGTATAATCCACATACTTCTCACAAGATATTCCTTTCCTTTCCTTTAAATTAATTTACAACCAATTTGTGGCCTAAAAAAATCAGGAATAAGTAGCAGGCAAATGAGGTTTACCATTGGAAGGATGGGCTGAACAATGACGTTTATACTGTGTGTAGCACTTTACTAGGGTGGCATATTTATTACTGATTTCATATTGTATCACTGATATTTCCCTTTTCTTTGCATGTCTTTGTTATTTTTTATATTTTTGATGGTAACTTTCTTTCTTTCTCTGAAAAGAACACAAAATGTTGTTTCAGATTTTATTTTATTACTAAAAATCATTTCAATAAAAAACATTTCAGATTTCCACACGATACGTGTCACGTGTCACAGGTCTGGATACAACCCAAGTTATTTATTTTATTAAGGTTTATCTGTACATTTGCAGACATCTATTATCCTGACAGATTTCCATATCTTCCTTTCTTACAGATGCCACAACTTTTCTGCTCGTCCTTATGTTTTTATTTTAAGATTCCATCATTTTGTCACTGTGTTGGTGAACAAAACCATTAAGTGTCACGGTCAATAAACTCTGTTTCCTGTTCCTTTACAGACATTGATAGTTCTTATAAGTCGTTCTCCGATGTTCCCGGCGTAGACGGTAACACATTGCTATCGTCCACCAGACACGTCCCTCCTCATTTTCCCACCCCAACCAGACGGCGGCACCGGACCACGTTTACCCAGGAACAGCTGGAACATTTAGAAACAGCGTTCAGTAAGAACCATTATCCGGACATTTACTGTCGAGAGGAACTGGCAAAGATCACAAAACTAAACGAAGCGAGGATCCAGGTAACTAACCCCAGAGGAATCCCAGAAGATCTGCTACTTTCTGCTACTTCACATTATTATGGACAGACCCCCCAACATGACCCATTCCATTAGGTACAAATGAATCCGCTCCTGAGCTTTCAACTGTCACTCACCTGGTTTAAATGAATTAACTGATATTTAAAAAACTATTTGCTTCTTCCATAAAGGTGGTTACCATAGTAACTGACAGTTGGAAACTGAGGAGCAGAGTATTTTGTACCTAATGGAATGGGTCATGTTGGAGGGTATGTATGGATCATTATTTAGACTACAGCGTCTTATTCTTAAGTATGATTAATATTCCTTTCACATCTCCGCCCCTGCAATATCCCAAGTCCTACAACCCGATATATTGCCGTGTCAAGCAGATCATCCCAGGGTCACGGACTGATCCCTTTCACACTGCAGGGATGAGCAGGGAAATTCCGGGACTAGATTCTGACCTGACAGTATGATGGGCGGCGTGTGGCTTCCAGCGTGAGATTTGTTTACTATTGCCATAAATAAATCCCTACAATCAAGTTTTATTTGTGCGACCCGTGCACTGGTCGGACTCGGGAAAAAAACCTTATTTTCTACTGGGTCCAATTCCCGGGTCATTAGACCAAGGAAGAGGACTCCAGGGATCCAGATTTACTAAGCTGCGGTATTAGAAAAGTGGAGATGTTGCCCATAGCAACCAATCAGATTCTAGCTCTCACTTTCATATTACATACGCAGCTTAGTAAATCTGGCCCAGGACCTTTTACATCAAAGCTCAACCCGGGTCATTGGAGCCATGAGCCGGCTCCCGGGTTTTTGAGTATGATGTGGAAGAGTTATTATATTTGATGGAGGGAGATAAAATATTGTAGCAGACTAAGAATGAGCTTGTGTTACTTTACATTACTGTAAGTGCCTTTGTTACCTCAGATGTAATCTCTCTCTCGCTCTCTAAACATAAATGGCAGTTACATGACATAGAGCTGGATGCAGACTTAACAAGAAGCTTCAAATTGAGACCCGAGTTCAGAGTACCGGTCATAATATATACGTCCGGTGTTTAGCGATTTTTACTACTGCGCATGCGTAGTCATTTTTTTAATCTAGGTATCTTTTTCTTACAGACCGCGTTTACGCAATCTATGTAAGAAAAAGATAGGTAGATTATTTTTAAAAATTGCTAAACACTGGACGTAAATGTTATATGTCCGGTACTCTGAATACGGGCCTAAGAAAGGAAAGTTACTCCTGGGCTAAACCATGGTGATTGCAGGGGTCATATTTCATCTGTTGCAAATAGTATTAGAGATGAGAGGTGATAAATAACAGTGTGATAGTAACGCTGGTCAGTATCTGTGTAATAATATAATAATAATATAATAGTATTAGGGATGAGAGGTGATAAATAACAGTGTGATAGTAAAGCTGGTCAGTGTCTTTGTGCAGTAAAGATATATCCCTGAATGCAAAGAATACAAATAACTTGACTCCCCCTGCAATCACCATGGTTTAGCCCAGGAGTAACTTTCCTCTATTAATTTCAAGCTCCTTCTTAAGTCTGGATCCAGCTCATAGTGATGAAAAAATGTAAATGTAAAAAAAAACACATTTCAGATTTTATCCAACTGATTATTAGCCGCAGTTTTCCGTTGACCTTTATAAACGCTGCAGTTGTCGATGTAACTGATATGTCTTTATATGGTAGGTGTGGTTTCAAAACCGGCGAGCCAAGCATCGCAAACACGAGAGAAGCAGCCAGAAGACCATGGCGACCAGCGGCATGATCGCCTGCAGCAACCTTATCCCGGGGATGTGTTCCATGTCCCCGGCCTCACGCCAGTACCAGTATCCCCACACACTCAACCACATCCCTCGCTTCACGTCAATGACCCCTGTGAGTTACCAGCCGCCATCGTCGGTGGGTCAGTTCATGTGTCCGAGCGCACACTCGCATCTGCCGCCTTCCACCCCTCCCTCTCGCCAGCCTGATGACTGGTACAATCCGCTTCGATCCATCAATTCCTCAGGCCCTGGATTACCCTCCTCCATGATAACCTTAACATCGATGGCTGCATTAGACCCACCCGCCCACTGGAGTTAAAATGTCCATTCATCCTGTGACAAGCTCTATGGGGACTACTAATAATAAGGAGGAACAGCGGAGCTTCTGAACATTGACAATTAAACATTGGCTGAATTGTCATTCTGTCATTGCAGGAGAAATGTATAACATCAAATATATACATTATACAAGGAACCTTTAAAAAAAAAAAAAAAAATTGGACTTATTATTGGACTATTTAGACACTGACATTACCATTATGTTCCATGGGCCTGATCCAGACCTATGCTCATGAAATGCTCGTGTGCGTAGCGTATTAATGCCAGCGTACCTACGAAACACTCTCCTTGGCACTCCCCTTGTTCGTGCTATCTTTTGCCATCAAACCCTACCCTAACTTTGCTGAGCGTAACCGCGGGCATCCGTATACTCCATGCGTAGTTACGACGCTTAGCTCACCCCGCCCTTGGAGCGTAATCATGGTTTTTGTATGGTAGGTACGCCCCCTTCGAACGTTGTTACGAAGCTGGTGCACTCAAGGCCCATATGCTCAGATTTCCATAGTGTAACAGCTGCACCACGCAGGAAGTTCAAAGGGACGCTTTTACGCTTACGAACAGCGTAAAAACGCATCCGAGCGTAGGTCTGGATCGGACCCTATATCTCTGTGAGCTCCTGAACACTGAATGTAATGTCGGCAATGCTGTCCCTATACTGCGATGTACAGTAGCTTATTGTATATTAGAGACCATCCATGTGCAGTCCCCTTACAGGACCTGATCCAGACTTAAGTAGGATAAAAGAACACACACACAAGGCCGCGCTTCAATTCAAATATATGAAATGTGTGCAAGTGTATATGTACATACCCTCCAGTTGTACCTATTTTCCATTAAAAAATGTTGGAGGATATGTATATAAATGGAGAGGTGCAGCCAAGGACCAAAGAGACCACTGTGTAACTACAAGGAACAAAAGAGAGCGCTCCAAACAAGCATTAGATAACACTATGTGTCACACATACACACATTATATAACACTATGTGTCAGCACATACATAAAAAGGAGGTTTAGGTCACAATATAGCTATATTGTGTTATCTCACCTGCCGCACATCAAAGCACTTCCTGTAGGTGAGTCCCTATCCGTTTGCTATATGTGTACTTAGGAGGTCTGTAGTAAGACACTCAGCCATTTGCACAGTGTGCAGCGGCCATATTGGGTAGGGGTCAGGCTGCAGCAGCCATATTGGGGAGGGGTCAGGCTCCCAAAGTAAACTAACAGTAATATTAAAACACGCAAGGACGCACTTCAATTCAAACATATGAAATGTGTTATGGCGAGCGTAGTCCCATGACGATCCCCTTTCACGTAATGACTTTAGATAACTTCCGTGTCCATAACCCTTCCCTAACTTCTTTGCACATTGCTGCAGACAGCTCTGACGTACACAAGTGCCTCTCCCTGCCCCCGCTGTGTATATCTGAACGTCCAGAGGACTTTCACACCCCAACGTATGGAATGATGAACGTACGGAAAGCAGATCCGCTGCGTAACATCTGGTGCATGCATGGCAAAGGCCGACATACCCAGGTAGCTTATGTAATTCATCTGTTGCTGTTAGTTCAGGATCAGGCCCACAGCGTGTGTATATAAGGATTCTGCTTTACGCAGATTAGTACTAATACCGGCAACAAGACCAAATTGACAGATTTGACTCATTCAAGCAATCAGATCTCTTCCATTAATGCATATGGACTGTTTACTGTGTCACATGCTGTATTATTAAAAAAAATGAAGCAATAAGCTGGCTCGATGTATTAAATAATATATAAAATTTCATTTGGAAAATCAAAAATTGCAAACATAAAATACTTCTGTTTATGGCCCGTATTCAGACCACCGGACATATTGCATATACACCCAGTGTTCACCGAAATTGGACATTGGGTTAGATCCAGAACTACGCTTTTCCGCGATTTTCCGCATGGCGGAGACATAAAATCGCAGTTACGTACGCACTGCGCATGCGCACCACAGAAAATACGCACATTCACGTAGCGTAATTGTGAACGTATGGGAAATTCACATATGTGTCACGTAAATACTTACGTGTGGGCGTGCCAATTTTACGTTAGTCAACAATACGTGCGTTTTACGTGAAGTAGGCGGGGGGTGGTATTTAAAGTGTACAGTATGGGCGTGCTAAGCTGCGTACGTTCACGTAGTCAGTACGTCCGTTAGCGGACGTATGCTGTTACGTTAGACAAAGTTAAGGTAGGGTTTGGGTAGCATATTTTGACAAAATACGTCCGTGCAAGGGGTGTGCCGTGGGGAGTGTAGCAAACTTACGTGTACGAAAATACGCTCCGCGAATAAACGTACGGCACACGTAGTTCTGGATCTACCCCATTGTGTTTAAGTGCACCTAAAGGGCCATCTAATGCAAGCTTGGCCTGTAGCTCTCCGCAGGTTGTGAAACTACAAGGTCCAGCATGCTTTGTCAGGTAGCCATTAGAGGATGTTAAAACTTCCACAACACCTTGAGAGATCCAGGATGGCCCGGCCTGATCTAAGGCCTCCTGGATCTGCACTCAGAAACCTGATCTGGACAGAGCTTTGCAGGTCTTAGGACAAACCTGAAAGTATGCACAGCATAAGTAATGAAGTGACATTGTTCAAAGCCCGACTGGAAATCTAATTTATGTGGAAGTTGATTAAAAAGTCCTTTGAAAAAGAAAAGAAACATAGACCCTGAGAGAACGCAAGAAATTCCACTGTAATGAAACGATCGCCATCACTCTACATAAGTTCTTGTTGTGCAACACAGACACCTCAACAAGGAACACCAGATCTGACCATTGCTTTCACAGACAAAGCTTTGTCTACCGAAAATCATGCACACATGTAGACTTGTGATGACCTGAATGAGCTTTTACACCAAGGAATTAAACCTGGGGTTAGACATAGGAAACCTTCATAAAGGTGCAAAGGTGGAGATGTTGCCATAGCAACAAATAAAATGTAATCTTTTATTTCATTTCCATTCTTGCATATACTCCACCTTTCTGTTTTTATACTATTTAATAGCAAAACTCTGGGCCTGGATTCACACTTAAGAAGCTTCGGCTTCTGGGCCAGGAAAATACGCACGGTAAGATTTGGTAGTCTATGGTTTCAGCGGCTGGACATAAAAGTTAGATGCGGATCTTTGGGTCTACTGTACAACAGAGTATATTGTGTATCCCTCATTAATTACATATTGCTTTTTAAACTTGGGTCCGGATTCACGTCTTACGTATGTTGTTTTCCGATCTGAAAAACATAAAAACCGCGCCTACGCAATCTACGTACAGAAATGGTACGTAGATAGCATAAATAAGCTACTACACATGCAGTGCAATTAATGCGATCTTGACCTTTTGGGTTTTTGTGCTCCAAGTGCCTGTTATAGCAATTTGTGGCATTAGACTGTAGTTGCCACACTCTTGACCATTCCTTTAGTCTACCCAGATCATCCCTCCAGGTGCCGGGTGTGGGTTGGCGATCAGAACAGCCCTTTTCCGAAAGTTCTGTTTTCTACTAGCTAGTTTTGAGCTGGCTGTGAAATAGATTGCATTTGCCCCACTGAGAAGCAATCTATCATCCCCAGGAACAATTTGCAGTGACAACAGGGGAGTATTTATCTAGCCCTAACCCTCCCCTGACATTTCCCTAATCCTAACCCTCTGCTCCCAGCAGCCTAACCCTAGGACGCCCTTCCCCGCAGCCTAACCCTAGGATGCCCTTCCCCGCAGCCTAACCCTTGGACGCCCTTCCCCGCAGCCAGACCCTAGGACGCCCTTCAGAGTACCGGACGTATAACATATACGTCCGGTGTTTAGCGATTTTTACTACTGCGCATGCATAGTAATTTTTTAACGTAATCTACGTATCTTTTTATGCAGATTGCGTAAATGCGGTCTGAAAAATCGCTGAACACCGGACGTTTATGTTATACGTCCAGTACTCTGAATACGGGCCCCCAAGAGTCAACTTAAACAGGATCCTGTGCAGTGCTGTTGCTGTGGGTCTGTGGTGGGCTTTGGAAATAATGAATGGGTAATCCAGCATATTTACTCATTCATTAATAAAATCTTCTAATTAGTGATATTTTCAAAATACTGACAACCAAAAATGACCTTTCGGCTGTCTGTTTTTCGGATATAGCATTAGCATCCCCTTTGTGTCATCTGCATAAGGCATATTGTCCCCAATATCACGTGTAATACTGCAAATAAACATATTAAATACCACTGGTTCAAGTACAGATTCCTGAGGATCTCCAGCGGTGACCTGACCATCCCCAGAAAGGATTGTTTACTCTGTGTCCATTCTGCAACCACAATCTTATCCAATAAAATCCATCTAAACCGGACGTCCTTTTTCCCTGTCATTGATCCATTTCACAATTTCATTAACTCCCATTTAACTGTGCATTTGCGTCTGTGACAGCAGTTACTAATCGCTACACGTAACTCCACAAAGGATTGTTACTTTTGCTTGTTTTAACCTATATAACGCCATTATGATATTAAAGCTAAAGGGGCGTATTCACAGATCCGTTTTTGTTTTTTTTAAAGTACGTAATTATACGCACGTAAAAACGGAATTTCTGCCGTTCTGCGCATGCGCCGGGCAGATGTTGCCCGGTGTAATCTATGGCTCTGGGTGCCGTGGATCTGGCGTCTGTAACTACGCTGTAGTTAGGGATGAAGAGGCGGGCAGTTCTGTAACTACGCTGTAGTTACGGAAGCTAGGCGGGGGGAGGGAGGGTAATTAGGAGGAAGGGCTGGGTTCCCCGCAGCCAGACCCTGGCCTGTATTCAGAGTACCGGACGTATAACATATACCTCCGGTGTTTAGCGATTTTTACTATTGCGCATGGGTAGTTATTTTTTAACGTAATCTACGTATCTTTTTATGTAGATTGCGTAAATGCGGTCTGAAAAATCGCTGAACACCGGACATTTATGTTATACGTCCAGTACTCTGAATACGGGCCCCCAAGAGTCCCCTTAAACAGGATCCTGTGCGGTGCTCTTGCTGTGGGGCTGTGGTGGGCTTTGGAAATAATGAATGGGTAATCCAGCATATTTACTCATTCATTAATAAAAGCTTCTAATTAGTGATATTTTCAAAATACAGACAACCAAAAATGACCTTTCGGCTGTCTGTTTTTCGGATATAGCATTAGCCTCCCCTTTGTGTCATCTGCATAAGGCATATTGTCCCCAATACCACGTGTAATACTGCAAATAAACATATTAAATACCACTGGTTCAAGTACAGATTCCTGAGGATCTCCAGCGGTGACCTGACCATCCCCAGAAAGGATTGTTTACTCTGTGTCCATTCTGCAACCACAATCTTATCCAATAAAATCCATCTAAACCGGACGTCCTTTTTCCCTGTCATTGATCCATTTCACAATTTCATTAACTCCCATTTAACTGTGCATTTGCGTCTGTGACAGCAGTTACTAACCGCTACACGTAACTCCACAAAGGATTGTTATTTTTGCTTGTTTTAACCTATATAACGCCATTATGATATTAAAGATAAAGGGGCGTATTCACAGATCCGTTTTTTTTTAAAGTACGCAAATATACGCACACACGTAGTAACGGCATTTCTGCCGTTCTGCGCATGCGCCGGGCAGATGTTGCCCGGCGTAATCCATGGCTCTGGGTGCCGTGGATCTGGCGTCTGTAACTGTAGTTACGGACGCAGGGGTGGGCAGCTGCATAACTATACTGTAGTTGCGGAAGCTGGGCGGGGGGAGGGTAATTAGGACGGGAGGGCTGGGTTTGACACATTACGCTCCTGTGTGAGCATAGTTAGACACAGTTACGCTGGTTGAAGTTAGGGCAGCCTTCAGCCGGCGTAACTGTGTAACTACGCTCACACAGGGGGAGTGCACCAGGGCTACGCTGGCCGTACTTACCGACACCGGGTCACCGTAGCGCTGGATCAGCCCCAATGCTACAAAAACCAAAACTGATCCATCCTACTAGGGGACATGTGGCTGAAGCATGGAACTCCTGAGTACAAGCATTATTATTCCTTTATTGAAGGAAAACTACAAAATATAAACCATTTATGTAAATCGTAAGCAATACATTTATCTGGTAGAGTTTATCATGGCCTTGTATAAATTAAACCCATAAAACAATGGACACCGGACGCTAAAACATACTACAGCATAAAAGACAATTGTGTCACACTGGTAAAAACGTCCACGTATTCTAAGTCACATTTAGGAGAAACCCAGCCACACTTAGAGAGAGTCTTTATTCCATTGATTTAGCAAACTCTGCATAGTCAATATAGCCATCATTATTCTTATCATCGTCCTGCAGAACATTGTCTATCAAGCTGATGAGCTCTTGCTCCTGTATCATCGGGGCGTGATCATTGCCTCCCTGGAAGAAAGACAGAGGGTGAGGACAGGATTATAGCACACAGAAGAGTGTAAGCGATGTCACCCATTTGTAGACGGTCAGTTACTCGACCGCTGTGATGAGTATTAGGTGTGTATAAAAACATGGCTCTGCGGACGCTGATCAAGGAGTCTCTGCTGATGCTGGTCTCACACCCTGATAGAGGAGTCTCTGCTGATGCTGGTCTCACACCCTGATAGAGGAGTCTCTGCTGCTTGTCACACACCCTGATAGAGGAGTCTCTGCTGATGCTGGTCTCACACCCTGATAGAGGAGTCTCTGCTATGACAGATTCCCCCAGTATTTGTTGCCAATTTCCAACATCTGATTTTTGTCCCCCCTTTCAAACCTCTTATTGTGATTATGACCCCTCTATAATTCCTCTCTTTTTCATATGGACAATCACGTATATAATATTGGGCCGTATGCAGATTTCCGGACGTACATTTTTTTACATAATCTACGTATCTTTTTCTTACGTAGATTGGATAAATGCGGTCTCTCAGACCGCATTTACGCAATCTACGTAAGGAAAAGATACGTAGACAACGTAAAAAATGTACTACTCATGCGCAGTAGTAAAAAAACGCTAAACAACGGACGTATATGTTATACGTCTGGTAGTCTGCATACGGCCCACTGTATGTATGTACAGTACCTGTTGAACCAGGGCTCATGCACATGCCGGGGAGTTCTAGCTATTACTCCCTGGCTGCACTATCTATAGAGTCCTGGGACACTACTAATATAATGAAGGGGGCGACAGCTGGTGGCTGAGCGCAGCCTAAACAACGAACTAATCAGCAGCAGAAGCTGCTTGTTATTTATAAACAACCGGCCCATACACAGAGTGCCTACTGACCTGCCCATGCACAGAGTGCCTACTGACCTGCCCATGCACAGAGTGCCTACTGACCTGCGCATGCACAGAGTGCCTACTGACCTGCGCATGCACAGAGTGGCTACTGACCTGCCCATGCACAGAGTGCCTACTGACCTGCGCATGCACAGAGTGGCTACTGACCTGCGCATGCACAGAGTGGCTACTGACCTGCGCATGCACAGAGTGGCTACTGACCTGCGCATGCACAGAGTGGCTACTGACCTGCGCATGCACAGAGTGGCTACTGACCTGCGCATGCACAGAGTGGCTACTGACCTGCGCATGCACAGAGTGGCTACTGACCTGCGCATGCACAGAGTGGCTACTGACCTGCGCATGCACAGAGTGGCTACTGACCTGCGCATGCACAGAGTGGCTACTGACCTGCGCATGCACAGAGTGGCTACTGACCTGCGCATGCACAGAGTGGCTACTGACCTGCGCATGCACAGAGTGGCTACTGACCTGCGCATGCACAGAGTGGCTACTGACCTGCGCATGCACAGAGTGGCTACTGACCTGCGCATGCACAGAGTGGCTACTGACCTGCGCATGCACAGAGTGGCTACTGACCTGCGCATGCACAGAGTGGCTACTGACCTGCGCATGCACAGAGTGGCTACTGACCTGCGCATGCACAGAGTGGCTACTGACCTGCGCATGCACAGAGTGGCTACTGACCTGCGCATGCACAGAGTGGCTACTGACCTGCGCATGCACAGAGTGGCTACTGACCTGCGCATGCACAGTGGCTACTGACCTGCGCATGCACAGAGTGGCTACTGACCTGCGCATGCACAGAGTGGCTACTGACCTGCGCATGCACAGAGTGGCTACTGACCTGCGCATGCACAGAGTGGCTACTGACCTGCGCATGCACAGAGTGGCTACTGACCTGCGCATGCACAGAGTGGCTACTGACCTGCGCATGCACAGAGTGGCTACTGACCTGCGCATGCACAGAGTGGCTACTGACCTGCGCATGCACAGAGTGGCTACTGACCTGCGCATGCACAGAGTGGCTACTGACCTGCGCATGCACAGAGTGGCTACTGACCTGCGCATGCACAGAGTGGCTACTGACCTGCGCATGCACAGAGTGGCTACTGACCTGCGCATGCACAGAGTGGCTACTGACCTGCGCATGCACAGAGTGGCTACTGACCTGCGCATGCACAGAGTGGCTACTGACCTGCGCATGCACAGAGTGGCTACTGACCTGCGCATGCACAGAGTGGCTACTGACCTGCGCATGCACAGAGTGGCTACTGACCTGCGCATGCACAGAGTGGCTACTGACCTGCGCATGCACAGAGTGGCTACTGACCTGCGCATGCACAGAGTGGCTACTGACCTGCGCATGCACAGAGTGGCTACTGACCTGCGCATGCACAGAGTGGCTACTGACCTGCGCATGCACAGAGTGGCTACTGACCTGCGCATGCACAGAGTGGCTACTGACCTGCGCATGCACAGAGTGGCTACTGACCTGCGCATGCACAGAGTGGCTACTGACCTGCGCATGCACAGAGTGGCTACTGACCTGCGCATGCACAGAGTGGCTACTGACCTGCGCATGCACAGAGTGGCTACTGACCTGCGCATGCACAGAGTGGCTACTGACCTGCGCATGCACAGAGTGGCTACTGACCTGCGCATGCACAGAGTGGCTACTGACCTGCGCATGCACAGAGTGGCTACTGACCTGCGCATGCACAGAGTGGCTACTGACCTGCGCATGCACAGAGTGGCTACTGACCTGCGCATGCACAGAGTGGCTACTGACCTGCGCATGCACAGAGTGGCTACTGACCTGCGCATGCACAGAGTGGCTACTGACCTGCGCATGCACAGAGTGGCTACTGACCTGCGCATGCACAGAGTGGCTACTGACCTGCGCATGCACAGAGTGGCTACTGACCTGCGCATGCACAGAGTGGCTACTGACCTGCGCATGCACAGAGTGGCTACTGACCTGCGCATGCACAGAGTGGCTACTGACCTGCGCATGCACAGAGTGGCTACTGACCTGCGCATGCACAGAGTGGCTACTGACCTGCGCATGCACAGAGTGGCTACTGACCTGCGCATGCACAGAGTGGCTACTGACCTGCGCATGCACAGAGTGGCTACTGACCTGCGCATGCACAGAGTGGCTACTGACCTGCGCATGCACAGAGTGGCTACTGACCTGCGCATGCACAGAGTGGCTACTGACCTGCGCATGCACAGAGTGGCTACTGACCTGCGCATGCACAGAGTGGCTACTGACCTGCGCATGCACAGAGTGGCTACTGACCTGCGCATGCACAGAGTGGCTACTGACCTGCGCATGCACAGAGTGGCTACTGACCTGCGCATGCACAGAGTGGCTACTGACCTGCGCATGCACAGAGTGGCTACTGACCTGCGCATGCACAGAGTGGCTACTGACCTGCGCATGCACAGAGTGGCTACTGACCTGCGCATGCACAGAGTGGCTACTGACCTGCGCATGCACAGAGTGGCTACTGACCTGCGCATGCACAGAGTGGCTACTGACCTGCGCATGCACAGAGTGGCTACTGACCTGCGCATGCACAGAGTGGCTACTGACCTGCGCATGCACAGAGTGGCTACTGACCTGCGCATGCACAGAGTGGCTACTGACCTGCGCATGCACAGAGTGGCTACTGACCTGCGCATGCACAGAGTGGCTACTGACCTGTAAATGCGGTCTTTCAGATCGCATTTACGCAATCTACGTAAGGAAAAGATACGTAGAGAACGTAAAAAACGTACTACGCATGCGCAGTAGGAAAACACGCTAGACATCCAGTAGTCTGCATACGGCCCACTGTATGTATGTACAGTACCTGTTGAACCAGGGCACATGCACTGGGCCCTTGGGGGGGCCCCCACCAGCTTCTTACACTGTAGATGCCGCCGGGGAGTTCTAGATATTACTCCCTGGCTGCACTATCTATAGAGCCCTGGGACACTACTAATATAATGTAGGGGGCGACAGCGGCTCTAAATGAAGCTGGTGGCTGAGCGCAGCCTAAACAACGAACTAATCAGCAGCAGAAGTTGCTTGTTATTTATAAACACCCGGTGCATACACAGAGTGGCTGCTGACCAGCAAGCACAGAGTGGCTGCTGACCAGCATGCACAGAGTGGCTGCTGACCAGCATGCACAGAGTGGCTGCTGACCTACATGCACCGCTTGGAAGAAGTCTGTGTATGTGTAGAAGGGTTTGGAAGCGGCAGGTGTGTATTTGTGTGTGTGTGTGTGTGTATATGTGTATAAAAATGTTCCTTAGTCTGTGTGTGTGTGTGTGTATATGTGTGTGTCTCTCTCTCTATGTGTCTCTCTCTCTCTCTCTCTATGTGTGTGTCTTTATGTGAGTGTGGGCCCTTGCAAAGACCAACCCTATTTCGATAGGGCCAGTTTCAAACTGGCTGGGATAACGATTGCTTATGCCTCGAAAAGGCATAGCAATCGATCCCCGGAGCACCGGACACAGTGCTCCAAAAGGTGAGTGGCTAAACTAACCCAAACTCTTCCCCTAATTCTAACCCTAACCCTCCCCTTCCATTACCCTGACCCTAAAAGTAACTTTCGGCTGTCTCTATTTCACAAAGCGGGCCATCGGAATGGAGACTGCAACATATACTGTGTGTGTGATATGATGGTGCGATAAAACAGCCTGTTAGTGAATAAATATATACGGACCTCCTTATGTACGTGTGAAATGGCGGTTGCCAGCTCCAGACCGTCCAGTAAGTTGTTGCCGTCATAGTCGTGCATTTTGAAATAATGAAGCTGCAGCTCCTGAGGCGACATCTCTGCCTCCGGCTTCTGAACGACGCCTTCTAAATGCTCCATGATATGGCTGAGGAGAGAGCAGGATAAGAGACGTGAGAGATAATGCCAACACCAATGGCTTCAGACAGACAATGGCTCTCACCGTCCTACATACTTCACACCTTCCCTACTGGTTACCACCTAAATGAGAGCCCTGGAGACAAAGGCTCTCACCACCCTACATACTTTACACCTTCCCTACTGGTTACCACCTAAATGAGAGCCCTGGAGACAATGGTTCTCACCATCCTACATACTTCACATCTTCTCTACTGGTTACCACCTGCATGAAAGCCCTGGAGATAATGGTTCTCACTGTCCTACATACTTCACACCTTCCCTACTGGTTACCACCACATGAAAGCCTTGGAGACGATTGCTCTCACCGTCCTAAATACTTCACACCACCTTTCCTACTGGTTACCACCACATGAAAGCCCTGGAGACAATGGTTCTTACCGGCCTACATACTTCACACCTTCCCTACTGGTTACCACCACATGAAAGCCCTGGAGACAATGGCTCTCACCATCCTACATACTTCACACCTTCCCTATTGGTTACCACCTGCATGAAAGGCCTGGAGACAATGGCTCTCACCACCCTACATACTTCACACCTTCCCTACTGGTTACTACATGAAAACCCTGGAGATAATGGTTCTCACCGTCCTACATACTTCACACCTTCCCTACTGGTTACCACCACATGAAAGCCCTGGAGACAATGCTAAAGGGGAAGGATAGTGTTGTCTAAGGGCGTAAAGTAGATGGACCGTATCCAGAAGTCTGTTGCCATAACACTGTCCGCAGCGACAGTGGATTTTCGTTAGCGGATCACCGCGCAATTCTAAGGCCCGTACGCGTGAGGAGAGACCACTCCGCTTGCAAGAACGTACTTCCAGGACCATGCCTTGAATTTTATGCACCGGCGCCATGAAAAATAGGACTGGTGCGTAAATAAGAATCGTACGCAAGGGCTTAACCGAGCACTTCCTGTATGATTTGAATCCTGAGCTACGTCCGCTAGCGTATTTACGCTAGCCGGAGAAGTAAAGACGCTATCTCAGATGTTACGGCGCATAACTGTGAATGTACGTACCATCCTAGTATCAAGAGCGTAACTACGGATGAAGGGGCGTCAGCCAGACGACACCCATAATTACGCTTAGGAGGCGGGTGAGGCATTTCAATCATACAGTATGGGGGTGCTTAGGCGCATAAGTACGTGCAGCCATTGCGGCCGACAGGAGTTACGCTTTGAAAAGTTAAGGTAGGGTTTGGAAAGCGTAAAGCGGCAAAAATACGTACGCCCGAGTGGAGCACCTAGTACGATAGTGTAAATACGCTACACGCTGAAACGTAAAGGGAACGTGGCTCTGGATCTGGCCTATAGCGTGGAATGGCCACCTTTCATCATTCTGGTTCCGGTCCGGTGTTATTGCATGATGCTCGTGAGAAATGCGTGGCTTATTTCAGTAAACACTAAACACATTGGCTTACTCTTTATCGTGTACCACGTTCTTGTCAAAGCGGGTGCCAGGGTGTGTCTGCTCCTCCACATTTGGGTGTGCGTGGTCTTCTGCCAACGTGGACAATATTACCGCTGCAGAAACCAGACAACAGAAAACATGGGACCAGTAGGTTTTGTGGAAATTCATTGTGTTCCTAAGAGGACAAAAAGGGAAATAAAATCACCCAATGAGATATAACACAGCCGCCTTCTACTCCAATCCAGTCACCTGGTTTCTCCTATATTACGTTTCCTCTAATAATATTGCCTTCAGCGGGATGCAGTTTCTGTGGCAGCTTTGCTATTTCATCAGCGATTCAGCGTACATCATAAAGACAGTTGTATCGTTGCCGACAGGATTTGAATTTAGAAAGATATTATGTCGGCGTGGGTACAATGCCGAAGGTTCTCGTTTGGACGTGATACCCGTTCAGAATGCCAACCAACTGTACCCGTGCCGAATATTGCTCTTCCCGCTGGGCTGCTGTGCTCTGCTTTGCTTCCCTGCTTGGCGGTTAGGGTTAGGAATGAGGGTTAGGGTCAGGATTATTGTAAGAGCATCACAATATCCTATCAGACAGGTGTCGCGGTAAAAACCCTGTCTGAAAGAAAAACGCAGATCAGTTAACAAAACGGCAAACCAGACCCGCTTTTATATCTGAGAAAAAAAATTCATAGGGTGTTATTTACTAAAGACTCTACAAAAAGAAAGAGTAGAGGTGCTGCCCATAACAACCAGACTCCATACTAACCAATTGAAGATACTGGGCATGCGTAGTAATTATTGTACGCTATTTACGTAGTGTTTCGTTATGTAGATTGCTTAAACGCAATTTTTTTTATTATTATTATTATTATCGTTTATTTATAAGGCACCAAAAGGTGTCTGTCGTGCCGCGCGCCGTACAAAATACAGTACACACATACAGGGTAGAGATGGACAGCATAGTATATATTAAATACAATATGACTATAAAAATGTCACAGAAACACAATAAAGTGTAGCAGGCACAGAACACAAGGCAAAATGTGAGGTGTCAGGCTTGGAAGATCAGGGAGCAGGGGATAGAGCACAGTCAGAGGCTGTCTGTCCGTAACTAACCAATTGAAGTTACTGGGCATGCATAGTAATTATTGTACGCTATTTACATAGTGTTTCGTTATGTAGATTGCTTAAACGCAATTTTTTATTATTATTATTATTATTATTATCGTTTATTTATAAGGCACCAAAAGGTGTCTGCCGTGCCGCGCACCGTACAAAATACAGTACACACATACAGGGTAGGGATGAACAGCATAGTATATATTAAATACAATATGACTATAAAAATGTCACAGAAACACAATAAAGTGTAGCAGGCACAGAACACAAGGCAAAATGTGAGGTGTCAGGCTTGGAAGATCAGGGAGCAGGGGATAGAGCACAGTCAGAGGTTGAGAGGGAGCCACCAGGTGGGGGTTGGGTAAAAGGGTAGCAGAGGGGGACAAGTCGGTATGAAGTGAGGGGGGAGTGGTGGAGGAAGGAACAACACTAGGATGGAGGGCCCTGCTCACATGAGCTAACACACTATGAGGGAGGGAAGAACTCACAGAAGACATAAGGAAGTGGATGGCTGGTGTGAGCGGAGGAGAGGGGGAAAGGAAGTGGATGGCTGGTGTGAGCGGAGGAGAGAGGGAAGGAAGTGGATGGCTGGTGTGAGCGGAGGAGAAAGGGAAGGAAGTGGACTGCTGGTGTGAGCGGAGGAGATGGGGAAGGAACAGAAGGGATAGTAGAAGGATGCAGTGTGGATGTTAAGTGGAGGCAGGGCATGCTAGCCTGAACAGGTGCATTTTGAGTGAACGCTTGAAGACCTGCAATGTGGGGGAGTCTGACTGAAGAAGGAATATCATTCCAGTGCAGAGGTGCAGCACGGGAGAAGTCCTGGATACGGGCGTGAGATGTGGTGATCAGTAAAGGTCAGACAGTGCTGGTTAGCGGAACGGAGAGGGCGGGAAGATAAGTGAAGAGAGGTAGGGAGCAGTGGATGAGGAGATGACATAAAGGTGAGGGTAAGGAGTTTAAAGAGAGGTCTGAAGCGGACAGGAAGCCAGTGGAGGGTTTGACATAAAGGACAGGCCGAGGTAGAGCGGCGTGAGAGGAAGATGAGCCTGGAAGCAGCATTGAGTATAGATTGAAGGGGGGCAAGACGCTACGTAAATAGCGTACAACAATTATAACGCATGCCCCGTAACTTCAATCGGTTAGTTACAGACAGACGGCCACAGAAGACGGTGGTCTGAATACGGGCCTATGTGTGCACCAAGTCAGCGTCTGTTCAGTGGCTGTGGGCCAGGTACATGCGTAAAACTGGCTGCGGGAAGATGTTACACATCATAACTCTGATTGCATGTAACTTGTTCGTAACTCCGTATGAAGGGCAGGTGACAAGCCGATTACACGCATTGTGGGAGGAGGGGGGCATTTATATTATAGATACACGAGGAAAGTTAATGTAGGGTCCCACGTAAGTGTTACGTTACGTGCGTGCGAGGGGACTGCATTATACTTAGTAGTGCGTAACTACGGCGCTCTTGTGCGTACTTAAAATGAACTTAAGTCTGGATCTGGTCTTATAGCAGTAAATACACTTATTAATATTAAAAATAATATCTATTATACAGATCATACCAAGAGCAGTAAAACTATTGCAATCCACTACCTCAGGACTATGGAGAATCATTAGATTTGCTTTGAAACACATAAAATAGTTGTTTCCTGGATACTAATTTACATATTCTGGACAAACTAGAATAATTTAGTATTTTTCTATCTCATATATTTATATTTATACACACACACACACACACACACACTTCCAAGATGGAGGTTGCTCAGATCAATCTAGAAGGTTGTTATACAGCAGGTGCGCAAAGCAAGATGAGTTTGCACACAAAACACGGCCTGGCACTCTGGCCATTACCCAGCGACTAACCATAATCTATCTTTAAAATAATAGTCAGATAATTAGTTAGATTGTTAGATAGTTAGTCAGATATCTGCAGATACATGATAAGCCACCTGCCACTTATAAGGCTGCTCTGTTGGTGGTCCTAACTCTAAATATCAGAGTCCCTACATTGGGTCATATATCATATCTTTTTAAATTGAAAGCTCACCTCCTACAGAGATCCCCAAGTCTCTAAAACAGCCACTCTGAGACAGCACCCCAGCTACTATCCCAGACACGCTTTAAAACACATTTCCACATTTTCCACCTAACAGAGAAGCCTTGTAAGTGGCTGGTGGCTTATCACGTATCTGCAGATATCTGTAACTAAGTTTCTGACTTTTATTTTAAAGATAGATTATGGTTAGTCGCTGGGTAATGGCTAGAGTGCCAGGCTGTGTATTGTGTA
>WWET01000154.1:72489-98776 GCA_011038615.1 Limnodynastes dumerilii | reverse complement strand
TTACTATTACGCTGTTATTTATCTCATCTCTTCTCTAATACTATTATATTATTACACAGATACTGATCAGCGTTACTATCACACTGTTATTTATCACCTCTCATCTCTAATTATATTATTATTTACTATTACGCTGTTATTTATCTCATCTCATCTCTAATACTATTATATTATTACACAGATACTGATCAGCGTTACTATCACACTGTTATTTATCACCTCTCATCTCTAATACTATTATATTATTATTATATTATTACACAGACAATGACCAGCTTTACTATCACACTGTTAATTAGACTTGGACTAGGAAACATCACCTCTCAACTCTAAAGCTGGCAATACACTAGACGATTATTGGCCCGATCTCCCAATTATTGGGTGATTGGGCAAATAATCGCTCTAGTGTATGGTACAGATCAATTTTTAAAACGTCAAATAAACGCACCAGAAATGCTCTGTTTGATTATTTGATCTTTCAGCATGTTTAATTTAAATCAGGAGAAAACTCCCGATATTTTAAGGGAGCCAATCAGCAAGCTGAATGGCTCCCTATTACTCCCTGCTGCTGCTTTATATCTATGTACAAAGCTGCTCTGACAGCTCTGAAGGTATACTTCACAGCTATTGCAGGAGTAGTACAGACAGGGATCAGCCGAAACCGCGTTGTGTGAAGTGCAGCTTTGGCTGATTCTTAGCTGTATTACTCCCTGCAATATCCGCTGCTGTATATCTATGTAATCGGAAAACGCCCCCTTGTAGGGAGTACGTCCCCTTGTAGGGAGTCTGTGTCAGGTCCGACGTGATTTTCTATGTGCGCGGCATTAATGGTTTTTTATTTGTACAACGCAGTCACACAATTGTTGTACTTGGTGCAAAGTATAACAATGCAGTTGAAAACAAAATGCTAAATGAAAAATGAAAACTAACAAACAAAACAAAAAAAAGACAATCTGACGTCACAGCATAAGATCGAATTCTACCAAAGAAAAACATATTTGCTAAAACCAGGGCTTGATTACTGTGTTTCTTCACACATGTAAATTGCTGGAGGCAGAAGCTAGTAATCCATTTTGTCAACAGGCAATACTTGTTTTTAAAGTACCTCTCATCCAGCACTAATAAATGCCAGAATATTCTTTGCTGGTGCTATATGCATCGCCAACCTAACCTAAAGTGCACTGCATGGCAGGGAAGGGTGCCAGACATATCACACAACAAGGAAATGGTAGCTGTATTATTTATACAATGCAGCGGTTCTCAAACTTTTAGGAGGGAGGACCAGTTTCCCATTACAGAATCAGGTCAAACACCTTTTTGCAATGATTTTGATGCATTTTCTGCATACGTTATTCAGCCCTCAAGATGTTTTATTAACTATGCCCTCAACTACAAGTACCCCGGCTACCTCCTTGCCCAGTCACAGAGTACCTGCAGACAGTGGTTCAAGTGCCACCAGTGTTACTGTACAGTGCCACTGGTTGAGAACCCCTGAAATATTGCATTATTAGCATTTTTACACCCAGATGCTTTGCAACCACAAAGATAGGATCTTAAAACAAGAAGACTATGAAACCTATCTGAATGCAATGTAATGCAATGGCCACACAACAGGAGACCTGGTAAAGGGATGTCAATGAGTAACACAGAATAAGTACCAGCAGATACATGGAGCAGGGACATGATGAGACAGTGCTGATGAGTTGTAGGGACAGTCTCTGGCCCCTGGCATGTGATGTATATGTATATATTGGGGGTGCCCGATGCTATGACGTACCTCCCTGTCACAGCAGAGCTCCTATGAGACCAGCCTCCCTGCGGGTCAGATCAGCGCTCACCCGCTTCCTGCTCACCCAGCTCCCAGGCCATAAAGTAAAGAGTGAGCGGTGCAGGAGACCAATCTACCTCTGAGTGATCGATTACATCCGCGCTCCGCTGCTTTGGCCTGGACGGTGAAGTTGTAGGCATGCGCAGTCGCAGCGTGGAGTCCTCGTTGCTCCATTGTGGTCCTGGGAAGTAACGTGTAAGCTGCTCATTCGGGAGGTGACGCCTGACAGGCTGAGGGGCGATCAGCCATTATCTGCTGCTCTGCCACTGATTGCACTCAGTCAATAGAATCATCTCTTATGGCTTTACTGCTACTTAGCAAACAGCATAAAGCGATAGGGTTTTAGATCCCATAGGATGCATTCAGTCAGAGGGATGTTTTAAACATTTAATTGTGACAACCAGCTCTAGCATTTGCAAGAATAATGTGGGACTGGATCCAGAATTCTTAACGACAGACTATTTACACAAGCAGAGCAGTGTCTAGAACCAGTGGAGCACAGGGTGGAACAATGTTTTTTTTTTGTTCCCTTCTCTCTAAAGTTTTTGTCCAACCATTTATTCCCATGTTCTTGTATGTGGCAAATACCAAGTTCTGCCCCATTGTATTGGCTTCCAGCGTTCCTTACTGCCCTTTATATATGTTTAGCTTCCATTTCTGCCCTTTCACATGCCACCAGCCTCCAATTCTGCTCCTTTAACATGTACAGCCGCTATTTATGCCTCTTATGTGTCCAGCTTCCATTTCTGCCATTTATATATGTCCAGCTTCCATTTCTGCCTTTTATATATGTCCAGCTTCCATTTCTGCCTTTTATATGTGTCCAGCTTCCATTTCTGCCATTTATATGTCCAGCTTCCATTTCTGCCTTTTATATGTGTCCAGCTTCCATTTCTGCCTTTTATATGTCCAGCTTCCATTTCTGCCTTTTATATGTGTCCAGCTACCAATTCTGCCTTTTGTATGTGTCCAACTTCCATTTCTGCCTTTTATATGTGTCCAGCTTCCATTTCTGCCCTTTCACATGCCACCAGCCTCCAATTCTGCTCCTTTAAAATGTACAGCCGCTATTTATGCCTCTTATGTGTCCAGCTTCAATTTCTGCCATTTATATATGTCCAGCTTCCATTTCTGCCTTTAATATATGTCCAGCTTCCATTTCTGCCTTTTATGTGTCCAGCTTCCATTTCTGCCTTTTATGTGTCCAGCTTCCATTTCTGCCTTTTATATGTGTCCAGCTTCCATTTCTGCCTTTTATATGTGTCCAGCTTTCAATTCTGCCTTTTATATGTGTCCAACTTTCATTTCTGCCTTTTATATGTGTCTAGCTTCTATTTCTGCCTTTTATATGTGTCTAGCTTCCATTTCTGCCTTTTATATGTGTCCAGCTTCCATTTCTGCCTTTTATGTGTCCAGCTTCCATTTCTGTCTTTTATATGTGTCCAGCTTCCATTTCTGCCTTTTATGTGTCCAGCTTCCATTTCTGCCCTTTGTAAATCGCTTTTTTTCTTTTACAGCCTATTCTAAACTGCCTCCTTCCGCTGGGCTCTGCATGAAGGATGCTGACCTAACAGCATTATTACATAGACAGTACTGGTTATACAGGACTCCTACGGGAGCCTCATAGGCTCAAATTTGTTTCTATGAATGAAACAGATTTGGTACTACAGAGCTCTGAATAACCAGGACTGTGAAAGTGAAGGACGCCAGCTGCTTCTGCTGTGTTATGCGTGCAGTCTGGAGCACAGAATGATTTAAGGGGAGAGGATGCCCTGCTGGGTGTTCCTCTTTAAGTCACCTGGGGGGAAGGGAGGCACCTTGTGGGATTGCACAGCTCACCCTCCCCTAGAAACGGCCCTGTACACAAGCGTATGTCAGGCTTTGCGAGCGCCCTGCACATGCATGCAGCAGGTGTTATGCAGCAGTTCTCTGAGCGATTGGAACTGGTTTCCGTACATTCAGAGTTCTGTGCGTTAGGGCATAAAACGTAAAAACATAATCTGAAGATGAAGCATAATAATCATCTGTCAATGCTGAATCAAGCCCAGTGTGGATCAGGCGTCACATAGGTAAGCGTAGGAAACTCAACCTTATACCCTCTGCAGCTCGGCAATGAGTTACATTGAGTAAGTGGCTTCCAGACCAGCTGCTCTTATCCAGAATCGTCATTCACCAGTTGCCCAGGCGTCTTCTGGCTACCCAGATAAACTGTTAACGTCTCGATTTTCCACTGACCCTCGAGGACTGGCCAGAATCATCCGTTTACTTAAAGCAGTGGTTTCCAAACCTGTCCTCAAGACTCCCCAACAGTGCATGTTTTCCAGATCTCCCTACAGAACAAGGTGTATAATTAGACCATGTTGATCTTTTAAACAGTCAATAATGAACACACCTTTGCTCCAGCAAGGAGATCTGGAAAACAAGTACTGTTGGGGAGTCTTGAGGACAGGTTTGGAAACTACTGACTTAAAGGAACTTTAAAGGAGACCAAATGAACCGAATATACATCATATACACTGTAGAATTTGGCATCAGGATGGGTTCGTTTTGCACTGATGTGGTATTTATATGGTACCAGCACTCTTCTTATGCACCATACTTTTTTGAGCTTCTATGATATATCTTCCACAAGGGCACCATGTCCCAGGAAATGGGGTTGGCATTAATGTTGTGCCTGGCTGACCTCAATTATGAAAACCCTGAAGGTGGGAAGATTTGGGACAATTGGTTATTAAAGGTATTTGATCACGTGTGGCACTATCTTTGTAGGGCAGGGCCACCATCAGTGAGGACAGCTGGGACTACTGTCCTGGGCTAGCGGCTAATGCGCAGGAAAGAATTACCATGTGCTCTGGTCAGCTGTTAACGCAGGTCTGTAGGGCCCCGCCCATATGACATCACATAGGTGCAGGGCCACACAAACTTCTGACCGCGACTCTGCTGTAGGGTGATATGAGGCACCATGTGGACATCATTGAAAACAATGACATTTTAAAGATTACTGAGTCAGATCTAGACTTCTGAAAAATTGTAATTTTTCGCTTTGCAATAGAGGAAACGTCCCCTTTTGTGAAAGTGCGCCTACGCTCACTACACACTTCCATCACAGAACTGAATCTGAGAGATCTGGGTCGGTAAGCGTGCGTAAGGTGCGCTTTATGGGCGGGAGGAGATACGCAGATGGTAAAGGTAGGGCCCTGCTCGCTGAAGTCCCTCCTCTTGCACACACAAGACATCTGGCAGCGAACCGGCATCGAAACTCCAGCAACGCAGCATTCAGAGCTCCAAGTGCAATGGCGGCAGAGGTCTGGATTTGGTTCATTGATATTAAATTTAGTATCTTTTGTTTTTATTACCCTTTCACTCTCTGTATCTGGGATTTACCTCAGGGGTCGCTCACCCCCAGGCACACCCCGGACACCTGGCCAGACCTCCTCGCCACCGGGCACTGAAGGCTCTGCTCCCGTTCACTGTCCCTGACCGAGGGCTCTGTTCTCGTGTCCTGTCCACAGGAATGAGAGCTGGCAGCCCACGTACATGCACCTATGCCATAGTGAGGAGCAGCGTTAGCCTTTTATATAGAGATTTTTTTATAGCTAATTTGCAAATAATAAATATCAGACATTAAAATACATTTTTCATCATTTCCCTGACCTCACCTTTATATAAAATATTAGAGAACAAATGTTAATAAAATAAGCTATAATTGTTATAACATATAGATGTATTGCCTTATGTTTATAAGTTTTTAGCACTGTATTTTCTGTATTTATATTATTAATGCTCACTGTATGGATGAGAAACCATCACATCATACGACAGTAACATGAGTTATCAATGACATCTCTCCTGACCTTCTGTGGAAAGTGTGTGCATGACTTCTGCAGCTAATTATTAATTGAGCGTTGTGTTTAAAAACACGAGGAAGCCTAAATAAATACAACCTTTGTTATTTGTTTATATCACATCTAAAGCACTGGTTGAAATTCATGACTGGTTCTGTAGAAAGCTCTGAGTACTTTATTTCGGCCATTTTGTTCCCCTGTTATTATTTTATTTTAATTTAATGCAAATTAAAAAGAAGCAAAAACAAAAGTTGTGAATAAGTCTTTTTGGTACAAACGTCTTACTTTTACATCATACATAAGGAATTATGAAGCTGCTTTATGAATTTTAATGTTAGTTTTAGGGTTAGGGTAAAGGTAGGGATAGGCTTAGGATGCTGATGGGGATGGTTTATTGATGATTATTGAGAGGCAGCGGTGAGTGGTGGCTTATGCTGCGGTGAGGGGGGGGGTTAGGGTTAGGCTGCAGATAGGGGAGGGATAAGGTTAGGCTGCAGTGACAGGAGGGTTAGGTTTCGGAGAGGGGACAGTTTGGGGTGTAGTGTGGTGTTGTGAGGGGAGGGTTAGGCTGTGGTAGAGTAGGGTTAGGTTTAGGCTGCAGTGATTGGAGGGTTAATAAAGATGGTGTAATAACTTGAAATTAAATATATATAGAAAATGCACATTGAAATCATTGCAAAAATCCGTAAAAAAAACCACCCAAAAATCTATATTTGTAAGTTTGGGGTGTGTATTTTCTTGATATGGAAGGTGGTTCTTGACCTGATTCCATAGTGGGTAACTGGTACTCCCACAAAAAAGGGTGAATCTGCTACTGTAGACCTTAGTGTTGTCAATAACTCGCCTAGTGTATCAACGCAAAAAAATGACTTTAGAATGTGTATATCACACCTTTTACCCCCCCCATCACTTTTTATAATACTCCACGCCCCCAAAAGTGCATAGAGCCCAATTATTCACTTTGCATGCATAAGTGGACTCAGGCCCAGTGTGTTTAAGACACCCACACTGTACTATCTGCTTACTTCCCCCCTCCTAAGTAGCAGAACTGCTCCAGAGGGGAAAATCTGGATTCAAAGTATCCAGACCTGTCCTGAGATGGTGGTGTTTGTATATGCATTTTAGGAATACCCCCGGGCCATAGTCATGATTTTTTTTTCTCCATTTTTTTATTTTTTTTAAAGCAACACACACACATACATACATACATACACACACACACACACACACATACATACACACACACACATACACACACACATACACACATACATACACACACACACACACATACATACATACACACATACACACACACATACATACATACACACACACACACACACACATACATACACACACATACACACACACATACATACACACATACACACACACACAATGCATCACCAGCAGTCCCATACCTTTACGGGTTCAGTAGGCCATTGTAAATTAATGGTCACCCCCTTCCGCATAAGACCTGACATTCCAACAGTTCCAACTCGGGACTAACACAATTGACTTGTGTAAAGCCGCCTGTCGGGCGTAGGTCTGGATCTGGTTTTTTTTTTGTTTTGTTTTTTATGCACTGTATTTTCATTTTGCTTTGTACATGTATTGTATTTCTTATTCCTGCTTTTATACCCTCTGTTAATTATTGTATTGAATTGTATATGTAACTATTGCTTCTGTAAGGCGCTATGGATACCGCCTTATATATAAATGTTAATAATAATAATAACAAAGGGGTAAATGCTAATGAGATGGTCCCATGTAGGCTGTGGAGTTAAACATGTCCTGTGGTTGATAAAACATTCAGTGGTGCTGTGTCCATGTGTTTGGTTCTGATCAGTAGGTGAGTCAGTAATGCATGGACTCATCTGGATCACTCAGAACCCTTCATAACACATGACCAAGTGGACGTAGCGCTGCTAAACAAGAATGATGGTGTAATGTGGCAGCCTGAACATTACTTACACAACACTGGCCTCTCAGCTCCATCTACTGTGGTTGGTGCTAATGTTTAGCTTATGGATGTCAGCCGACTAATGGTAGTGCGCATGTACAGTACCAATATTACCGCATCGGAACGCAGTCGTCCAATGAGCTTCCACAAGGGGAGACAGGACTCCCGCCATGCGTATCAGATACGTTTGGTGGATGGCGGTAAGCATTTAAATGGTACAGTAAGGGCAGAATAGTTAAGGTAGCCCCCCGGGACATGGATTCGCTATCTGTACGTAGAAGACCAGGAAGAGTACCCTGCTCTCCTATGCGGGGTAATGCTAATCTTAAATTCTGTACGTTAGTCTGCACAGGGCCAGCGCGATGCACTCCGCGTGGCGATGCGGCGCATCCAGGCGCCATGCTGGATAGGCACTGATGTTCATTCCCCTGCTTCTCTGAGCTGACATTTAGCCAGATCTGTGACAGCGGTGAGAGCCAGCGCCGGTCCTCAATAGCGACGTCAGCCTGTGCTGTAGGTAGATGCTAGATCCAAGTGGGCTAAAGGACCTCTGCTGATTTCTAGCCCATGTGACCAGTCACCTGATCAGAGGGAGGAGTCAGTGAGTCAGTGTTTCCTCCATCTCCTGTCCCGGGTGTCATTATAATGTATATAAAAGGGGAGGGCGCACATTTATTTTTTGCTGGGGGGCTCCAGACATTCTCGCACCGGCCCTGACTCTGCATGTGCCTTTGTGGGTATGCACCCGCAGTGCGAAGGTGCACAGAGATGCACAGAGATACATAGGACGCCATTGTGCGTCTGGTGCAGGCCTTCTATGGCCAGATCCAGCCCCCCACACGCTTTATGAAGGCACCATAGGCGTATCTATAATGGGTGCAGGGTGTGCAGTACACACGGGCCCCTTAGAACAGGGGGCCCTGTGGCATGCATCCTGCACCCTGGGTTGGCAAGGGAAGTGGGGCCATTCCGCATTTATTTCTTCCCTCTAAGATCTTCCGGAGGGAAGAAATAGATGCCAAATTAGTCCCCCCTCCCCTGCGGTGGAATTGTCCCGATTTGCGGGGTGTAAAGGGGGCAGGGCTTGCATCACCGCTAAGTCCCACCCCCTTTTCGGCCCGCGAATCTGGACTGTCCTGTCTCAGGTAAGGGAAGGGGGTCCCATGTGCAAATCCTGCACACAGGCCCCCTCACTTCTTAAAACGCCCCTGGAAGGCACGCCCATGTAGCTGTGAGTGCACGCCCCTAGTCGTAACGGGGCTTCCCAGCCTCCGACTCCTCATTTACATGGTTATACCCGCCTGTATGGTGAGGATACGGGTATCCTAAATGAAGGGTCAGCCCCTATAGTTAGTTACGTGGTTACGTACGTCACAACATCTGGCGAGCGCATGCGCAGTTGTTCCAACACGGGATTTACGCAAATGACTTCTGTAAGTCCCCTGTCGGCCGCAGGTCTGAATCTGGGTCTATGTCATTCCCTGTCTATATGCGTTACCTGCACAATATCGCACACAGAGCACATCGGTCGTAGCGAGGACCCTTCGGCAATTCACTACCTGTTTGCTTGGCAGCCAGTGCAATCTGCTTTCCAAGTCACTTCATTTCAGCTTATTCCTAATCAAAACCCCTGGTAAATCCAAACTCCCTTCTAGATAAATGAGTCCCATTGTCACCCAGCGTCCACATGAGCTGCGAGTCCTTTCTCACGATATTAAATTATTGGAAGCAAAACCGGTGAGTGATCAATTTACCATTAACCAGAACTCCCAAAAAGTCCTCCTAATCCGCTGCCTGAGAGGGGACGATGGCATTTCAGCTCCGGATTGAAGGCTAAATAACACCTTAGAAATGACTCATTTTCTTTAACTCTTTTACTAAGACTTCATCCGCACAGATCAGGGGAACTATTTGTCTTTCTGGACTGACACAAAAGACAGTAAAGCTCTGCATTTTAAACAGTGTCTTCAGGTTACAATCGCCTCCCGCTGGTAGACATTGGTTTAATGCAGGCATTGATGACATGACGTTATGAATTCAATCCTCAAGTGAGGTGCTCTCTGTGGGTGTTAAACAATGCTGACTATTAAATGTCTCTCGTCTAGACCGGCATCTTCGTAGTGTGTGAAAGTATAAAGCGTTGAGCCGGCACTAATGACTTGTAAGAATGTTACTTTTCTTTAATAAATAGTCTGTAACATTCACAAAAGGCATTTCTTCCATTATGTGGCATTTGTGTCTATTACTATATAATTTAGAGACATATTACACACCCCACAGACTTATCACATCGCTTACTGTCATAATGGAGGACAATAAATGTTTGTATGTTACAGCAGAAAATAATTGGTTCTTTAATAATGGAATTTCAAGTCAACCTTCTGAGCTTCTGTTAGTGCTGATTGATGGATGCACCAAACACAGGATGGGACCCGGTACAAAGAGGTCTGTTATCAGGTGGATCCAACAGCGCAACATACACCATACTGGGCTTGATGCCTCTAACATCTATCTAACTATCTATCTATCTATCTCATATCTATCTATCTCATATCTATCTATCTATCTATCTATCTATCTATCTATCTATCTATCTATCTATCTATCTATCTCATATCTATCTATCTCATATCTATCTATCTCATATCTATCTATCTCATATCTATCTATCTCATATCTATCTATCTCATATCTATCTATCTCATATCTATCTATCTCATATCTATCTATCTCATATCTATCTATCTCATATCTATCTATCTCATATCTATCTATCTCATATCTATCTATCTCATATCTATCTATCTCATATCTATCTATCTCATATCTATCTATCTCATATCTATCTATCTCATATCTATCTATCTCATATCTATCTATCTCATATCTATCTATCTCATATCTATCTATCTCATATCTATCTATCTCATATCTATCTATCTCATATCTATCTATCTCATATCTATCTATCTCATATCTATCTATCTCATATCTATCTATCTCATATCTATCTATCTCATATCTATCTATCTCATATCTATCTATCTCATATCTATCTATCTCATATCTATCTATCTCATATCTATCTATCTCATATCTATCTATCTCATATCTATCTATCTCATATCTATCTATCTCATATCTATCTATCTCATATCTATCTATCTCATATCTATCTATCTCATATCTATCTATCTTTCTGTCTAGCTATCTCATATCTATCTATCTATCTATCTATCTATCTATCTATCTATCTATCTATCTAATATCTCTCTCTCTCTCTCTCTCTCTCTCTTTCTATCTATCATCTGTTGGGAGGAAATTGTTTTGATAAATAAAATAATAAATTCACTGTGGTTTTGTTTCATAATTAACTAAATAAATAATTATAAACAATAAAATGAAAAGAAATAAAAAGTAAAGAAGGAGCTATACTTACCTGTCCGGAGATACAGTCCCAGCATATGTGAAGTGTATTTAACTTTTTTTCAAGTCCCAAAGGTTAGCCACTGCACATGTGCCAGGACTTGATCTATGAGCAAAGTTGAACGTCTCCAGCGAAAGTCCCACAGACCATTGTGGGGCCTTGCCGGAGGGGTAAGTATTTGTAAATACTACCTGCAATATAGCCAGGCTAGTTGCGAGGCACAGTGAGCCTGGCTGCTATCATTAGCGCTTGATGTGCTAATGATACTAAATGAAGCACAGTTAGAAATAGCACACACTCAGATCACCAATTTGCTGGAGATGATTTTTCACAAAGTTCCCTCTGATATCAAGTGTATCTGATCTAGGACAACTTCCATATGTTCCTGTTTTTCTCCCCCACAATAACATGACACATATGACCCTATATCCCTGGTAATCAAACACACAAATCTGTGACTTAGCAGCTGAACCATTTTGTGAGTGACAGCAATCTCACTCCATGATAGTGGTGAATTTCTGCATTGCTAAAGGAAAAGACTATATTTTATTCATTATTTTATTTTTAAAGCTGGAAATATAATGCATAAAATATTCCCATGACGTCCGCAGTAACAATCTCTTCTGGAATCTTGTTAAAATAAGAGATCAATGTAATCCACTGATTGAGCTTTGATTTTTATTTAAATAGATTGGACAGTTAATTAACAAGGTGCATTGATTTTTACATCATTGTACACTTTATTCACATTCTAAGTGAATTGATTGACTGAACATATTGCTGTTAGAAGTGAAGGGGGCATTGTGTCAGGGTAGACCAATTAACTCCTGGAGCATATTACTTTGCTTGACAGAATTATCAATACCAATAAAAAAACAGCTTTGTACAAATTGCTATTTTCCTATAAAACATTGTTAATAACTAATTAGTAGGTAGAATGTTAAATGAAGCTTATAAATGAACGTTGCTAATTAGTTAAGACAAAACATACTTTTTATTAAGCATTTTTTACCTATTACTCCAACAACAAAATAAGACCAACAAGCAGTTATATTGACTTATAATCAACAAAGCTTGTTATGTGGAAATTTTGGTTTAATCTGGGAATAGTTTCCTTAACATCAATTCAAATAAAAGAAAGTATTTCAATTATATTCTAAATAACTCAGGGCCTTGTATTTTACTGAAGGTGATAGATAGATAGAGATAGATAGATAGATAGATACATAGATACATAGATACATAGATACATAGAAACATAGAAAATGATGGCATATAAGAGCCACATGGCCCATCTAGTCTGCCCATTTGTTTATTTAAACCTATACTGACCCTAGACCCTATTTACCCTCAATTTGGTTTACAATTTAGGATACCCTTATATTTATCCCAAGCATGTTTAATAGATAGATAGATAGATATGAGATAGATAGATAGATAGATAGATAGATAGATAGATAGATAGATAGATATGAGATGGGTGGATGTATAGATATGAGATGGATAGATAGATAGATAGATAGATAGATAGATAGATAGATAGATAGATAGATAGATAGACAAATAGTGGGAACACATAGTAGAGGAAAAAGCAGGATAAGAGCAAAGAAGAGACCAGGGGCAGATGGGAGAAGAGAACGGAGACACAGAGCAGAGGAGAGAGCAGGGACAGATGGGAGTAAAGAGTGGGGACAGATAGGAGAAGAGAGTGGGGACAAAGGGAAGGAAAATGTGGAGACAGAGTGGAGGATAGAATGGGACAAAAGGAGAGGAGAGAGGGGGTGCAGAGCAGGGGTAGGAGCAGGACACAGAGCGGAGGAGAGTGGGACAAATACAAGGGAGGAGATTTTTTTTACTATATTATTTTGAAGGGTTACTGTACCAAACTTGGAGATAGATAGGTAGATAGATATGAGATAGATAGATAGATAGATAGATAGATAGATAGATAGATAGATAGATAGATAGATAGATAGATAGATATGAGATAGATAGATAGATAGATAGATAGATAGATAGATAGATAGATAAATAGACAGATAGTGGGAACACAAAGTAGAGGAAAAAGCAGGATCAGAGCAAAGAAGAGACCAGGGACAGATGGGAGAAGAGAGTGGGGACAGATAGGAGAAGAGAGTGGGGACAAAGGGGAGGAGAATGTGGAGACAGAGTGGGGAATAGAATGGGACAAAAGGAGAGGAGAGAGGGGGGACAGAGCAGGGGTAGGAGCAGGACACAGAGCGGAGGAGAGTGGGACAAATACAAGGAAGGAGGTTTTTTTTACTATATTATTTTGAAGGGGGACTGTACCAAACTTGGTGTCTGTCAGTATGGTACCGCAGCCGAAGTTATATTTTGCTCTGTTAAAACTCTTTTGACAATGATACAGTCGATGTTATTGTTGCCGTAGTGACTAGAAACGTTAATTCTCGTGTACATGAGACTATGTCGGTAGATAACTGCGGGAAATAAATGTATGTTTCTGAAACAAAAGATGTGAATACATTATTATATAATCATAGAGATCTTTAGGAATGGTTGGTTTCATATATCTTATGGACTCTAAGCTAATTTTATGTGGTTATTACATACGTAGCTATTATTACCTATTTGTTTTTTGCTTTTTGTGTCATTCTCAAAACCCGTTTTGTCTCAAGACTCACTGCATAGAAATGTGGATTATTTGCCAATGCTTGCTATTTGCTGCCATCTTGTGGTGTTAATTAGAACTGCACACATTTTCTCAATGGGCTGGATCCAGACCTTGTTAAGTGCGTGAACTTAGTTACTCCTGGGCTAAACCACGTTGATTTCAGGGGGAGCCAAGTTAATTGTATTCTTTGCATGCAGGAATATATATTTAAATTTCTTACTGCACACAGATACTGACCAGCTTTACTATCACACTGTTATTTAGACTTGGGATAGGAAACATCACTTCTCAACACTAATACTGTTTGCAATAGATGAAATATGACTCTCCTGAAATCAACATGGTTTAGCCCAGGAGTAACTAAGTTCATGCACTTAACAAGGTCTGAATCCAGCCCAATGTTCTTATCAAATGTCAATTTTATTTCAAATTAATTCTGCTCTTTGCATAGTAATTCAATTATACTCCATACATATGATTTATACTGCCTTCTAATTAGTACATGGAAGTTAGTAACTATATGGAAAATACAGACTGTAAGAGGGTAACAACAAAACGTTTGCCAAAAGTCTAATTCCTTTGTACCTACATTCATTCCTTAGTGCACAGAGTTGGGATTCACAAATATAGGACGTGATTTAGAGTTAAAAAAGGGTATATGTGCACCTTTCCCTGTCTGCATCTTTCAGTTCCAGATTGTGCTAGTAATACACAGAAGAAAGTTGTGCACATGTGCAATTTTTCACACCAATATTTCACCAATTAAAATTCAGGGTAAATGTAACTCAAAATTAAAATTAACTAAAGGCAAAATCTAAACAATCATATAATGATTTCCTATATCTGAAGATGTCTTGTGTTGTAGAAAGGTTTTATTATAGAGAGCGGTGGGATCTCTGAACCATACCTGTCTAGCAGTCTGCAATATCCTTTCATCTGTGCCTCACAGAGAGATTTCCAATACCTGATACATTGAAAAAATATATATTACTTGTTTATTAAGGGCCTTTTTTTTTATAGCGCTATCATTTTATATAGAGCTTAACAATGTTTACACAGTCGTTCACATAAGTCTCTTTTTGGATCTTACTGTCTAAGGATCGGATCCTGTCTTAAGGTCAAGGAATTTGCTAACCTAACTTCGGCACATAGGAGAACAGGACACACCCCCGGCTCTCCTGCATGTGGAAGGTGGATCCATGTCCTGGGAAGAACCTTAAGTATTCCGCTGGTATCCTGTACACATGGTGAATTGGGCCCCCCCCATGAGTCTGAATTCCACACAGAACACAGCATCGGGTCACTGTGTTTTAATGCTGAATTATTGCTACTGCACCTGCAAAACATAAATAGGTCAGTTGTTCTAACAGTCACAGATACCAGTTAATTTAGTCAGCAGCCAAGTAACCTACTAGCATTTTTTTTTAGCAGTGTGGGAGGAAACGCATACAGACAAAACTACACACAGATAATGCCTAGATTCAAACTCATGACCTCAATAACGTGAGGCAGAATGCTAACCACTTGAGCCACCATGCTGCTCTTAAAGATAGCTAAAGATTATAAGGCAGATATGGTGATGGCTTTGCCTCTGTTTTCTTCTCGATTAATTGCCCTGGGATTAATGAGTATTTCACATTTGTCTACTGGTCTCTCTTTTGCCAGGGTAACCGTTACTGCATTCCATTACTGCATCTCTCTGTCTTTGTAATGTATCTCTCCTACTTGTTTGGTTTGTTATTATGTTTTGTATATCCCAACAGTGTTGAACCAGCTTATTTATGACCCTCTGGGAAATGCAATAATAGGACCCCCTAAATAGTCTGTCTCTCACCACGAAGTCATCCCATTTCCCACCCATTTTAATAATGGATAGAGCTGCATGTACTACTGTTTGGGACCCCACTCTCTGGGATGCCGTAGGGGGCGGAGTCATCAGGCCTGCAGAAGATTTCGCCAGTACCCCAGATGCACAATACAACTCTGTATCCCAACTACTGTTTTTTTCTTTTCTGCATCCTTCACCTAATTATATTTACAGTCACTACACAATCACAGAAGAGAAATCATACAGAGATTGGCCTTGCTGGATGCAAGTTACTCTGCAGGATCATCATAAGGGCTAAAATACAACTGCTGTCATGAATGGTATAGTTTTGTCAAAATGATATAATGGAATACGGTGGATTACGCAGCTCATGAGCAGCTATTCTACTCTAGACGGGGATGTGGTGGGTCTGACAGGCGGAGACGCTTTAGAGAGTAAAGGCAAGTACTCAATTTAATCGTTCTTAGCTAAGTTCTTGGCTAAGTTTCCCTACGCTAATGTTAGAGATAGGCTATGGTTAGGCATAGGCTATGGTTAGGGTTAGGTGACGGTTAATTTTGGCTACTGTTAGAGATAGGCTATGGTTTGGAATAGGCTATGGTTAGGGTTAGGTTACGGTTAGGTTTGGCTAATGTTAGAGATAGGCTATGGTTAGGCATAGGCTATGGTTAGGGTTAGGTGACGGTTAATTTTGGCTACTGTTAGAGATAGGCTATGGTTTGGAATAGGCTATGGTTAGGATTAGGTTACGGTTAGGCTAATGTTAGAGATAGGCTATGGTTAGCATAGGCTATA
Source organism: Limnodynastes dumerilii (assembly GCA_011038615.1). Lineage (NCBI taxonomy): Eukaryota > Metazoa > Chordata > Amphibia > Anura > Limnodynastidae > Limnodynastes > Limnodynastes dumerilii. The sequence goes on along the minus strand of WWET01000154.1, from coordinate 82,434 downwards.
TTTAAGGTTAGGTTTCGGTTAGGTTTGGCTACAATTAGAGATAGGCTGTGGTTAGGGTTAGGTTATGGTTAGGTTTGGCTAATGTTAGAGATAGGCTATGATTAGGGTTAGGTTACGGTTAGGTTTGGCTAATGTTAAAGATAGGCTATGGTTAGGCATAGGCTATGATTAGGATTAGGTTACGGTTAGGTTTGGCTAATGTTATATTTTTATTATCATTATTCTAACTAATATTATTCTTCACAGATGTATTACACCGATGGATTGGAGAAAGAACAAGTGGGAATAAGTCACCTACAGTCAAACCACCCCAGTTACGCCCAAATCCGTCTGATCTTGGAAGCAAAGCGGGGTAGGGCTTGGCCAGTACTGGGTAGGGAGACCTCCCGGGAATACTAAGTACCGTAAGTGATAATACTGGCTAAATTCTTGTTGATAATATAAATCTCTATCCATCATTTATTTATATTTATATTTATATTCACATTCATATTTAATATTTAATAATCAATACATATAACATACACCTAAATCACGTTCTTGAATATTTACATTCATGATTATTATTCATTCACTTATTTTAAATTTACTCCCCTTATTTGCCCAATTAGGGAACACACTTAGTCACCATATTTTCACATTATTTGTTCACGCTATTAATATGTATAGAATATCTTGGTGTTAGCTCCAGGGTAGACTCCATTTACTTCAACACCATAATTTTGTACACTCCCCCCCCTCCCTCTATGTTTATATGTATATACATATATATATGTATGTATGTACTTTTTATATATATTTATCCTTTTCAATTTTAATTTATATCGCTGTGCGCCTATTTTTAATATTGTGCGCATATTTATGCTGATTCTTAGATAGGAGATGAGATTCCCCCATCACCTATTTCCATTCATTAACTTATTAAAATTGTATATTTATTAAAATTGTATATTTATTGTATCATTGCAATAAGAATCTTAATCAGGTATTAATAAGAGCTTTATCTAGAGGACTTTTTATGGGTGGCACCATCGGAGCAATTTAGGAAGGGTAGCATACATTGCTAATTAATGGTTTTATGTGTTTTATGCACCTTCATCAACACTTATCAGAGGACAGTATAGCGCTTATCCCACTTTAAATTTTCTTTTTACTAATGTTAGAGATAGGCTATGGTTAGGGTTAGGTTACGGTTAGGTTTGGCTACTGTTAGAGATAGGCTATGGTAACGTATAGGCTATAATTAGGGTTAGGTTATCGTTAGGTTTGGCTAATGTTAGAGATAGGCTATGGTTTGGAATAGGCTATGGTTAGGATTAGGTTACGATTAGGGTTAGTTGCAGGTATTTAAACTGTTGGGAACACTAAGGATGACTTAATAATGCAAAGAGGTAACCCTGTCACTTTCCTTTTTGAAGGCATCCTTGCCCTTTATAACTAATGTTGAGTGAAATGCTATCAAAATGACTTTCACATATACCACACCGGGTTTAATTGAAGAGAAACCACTAGCTCAGGCATAGTCTTTGGTACTACAAGTGTTGTGAAACTACAGCTCCCACCATGCTCCTTCAGTATAGAGTGTAGCTAGTACCTGGCAAAGCTGATGGCCACAAGTTGCCTCTGCCTGTACTAGATCCTCATGGGGACCGGATCAAAACCTCTGCTTTTGCTGAGCACGGCGCAGCAGCAGCTCTGAAGCCAGGTCTCCGCTGTATCCACTCCGCTCGCATGGTGAGAGTCCCCGCTACGATAGGCGGCTTTCCGAAGTAGAGACAGGCGAAAGTTCATTTACAGCTGTCCCCATTTCAAATAGCTACCATTTTGGATTAGGGTTAGAATCAGGCTGGGGGGAAGGGAGGGTTGGAGTCAGGCTGTGGAGAAGGAAAGGTTAGGGTTAGGCTGCAGGGAAGGGAGGGATAGGGTAATAGAAGGGGAGGGTTAGGGACAGGCTGTGGGGAAGGGTGGGTTAGGGTATTAGAAGGGTGGGTTAGGGTTAGGCTGCAGGGAAGGGAGGTATAGGGTAATAGAAGGGGAGGGTTAGGGTAAGGATTAGGGAACGAGTTGGGGATATTTTCCATTCGGAGCACCGTGTTTGGTGCCTCTTTGAGGCAGAAGCAATCGATTTCTCAGCCAGATCAGAACTGACTGGGAGAGAACGACCCTATCAAAATAGGGCCATTCGCAATGGGGACCCACACCCCTCGCACATAAAGGCCCGGATTCACACCAGCGGACATATTTCACGTCCTTAATTTACCTATAATAGCTACTACGCATACATAGTAACTAATTTACGTAATCTACGTTGCGTTTCATTACATTGCGTTTCGTTACATTGCGTTTCGTTCACTGCGTTTCTTTAAGACCACATATACGCAATCTACGTAACTAAACGATGCGTAGATTACGTAAAATAATTACTACTCATGCATAGTAGCTATTATCGGTAAACTAAGGACGTATGCGCCACAGGCTTCCGATACGAGGACCCTACTGTACCTCAGGATGTGGATGGCTTTGAAATCTGGATAGTGCTCAAACGCAGCAATGCTGTAAAATGTAAGACTAACTTTGATGCGACACATGCCGTAAGAGCATCGCGTAGACAGAACATACATAAGGAGTCCATTATATAAATAACGTAACCTAAAGCACACTCATGTTATTACATCCTAAGCAGTAGTAAACCAAAGTATAAACAGTTTATGTTTGAGACTCCAGCAAGGTTTTAATATAAACTGTCTGCGATACAAAACAATTAAATGTGCAGCCGGTTCAGAGAGACTGAAGAAGACACTGTTTACACGGCGTCTCTGCTGCTATGACAGGGTAGTGCTTTATTGTATGGAGATACTTTCTTCTATCTCTTCCTGCTCTTCCTCAGCTGTCAGACTAAGAGATTCTCTGCATGAGCCACAACTGTCCTATTCCGGAGAAGACTGACTGTAACAGCCCGGCCGCTTCCCCTGAACTGAGGAGAGAGGAGAATGAATACACAATGCCAGGGCCGCCATCACAAATTGCGCAGATCCAATCGTGTGCTAGATTTATGTGGCACAGAGATTTTGTTTTTGACATAAAAAAATAACTGATTCCATATTATAAGATATAAGGGGCCTGATTCAGAGAATCGTTTTCACGGTGAGTCCCTTACGTATTTTTTAAGTACGTTTCAACTGTGCATGCGTAGTAACTTATTTTACGTAGTTTACGTAGACTATATGCACGTAAGTGCCTCACGGACGGACTTGTGAATCGCACTTGGGTACATACATCCGGATATATGTACGCACGTGAAAATTTTAATAAAAATGGGCGCGGGAAGGAGAGCCGAGAGCACGGCCGAGAGAGGGGAGTGTCATGGGTGTGAGGGGGTGTGGCCTGCACCGGCCGTGCGTATAATTGCGTTCCTTTATGGAAATGGAATACGGCCCAAGATCCATCTCAGTAACAGATTCATTGTATAACTTATACCTTATAATATGGAATTAGTTATTTTTTAATATGTCAAAAAAATCTCTGTGCCACAAAAATCCAGTGCACGATTATAACATACAGCGCTGGAATACGTATAGTGTATATATTCCCAACGGCCCGACGGCGCTGCACCCCATGTGATGATGTCACACATCGTGACATCACACACAGAGTGCCGCGGACCTTCAGCAGTGCAATGCAGAGGTCTGATTCGCAGGTTCTTCCTCCCTTGCATTCTGACCTCTGCCAGCAAAGAATAATAGCGGCCATTTTTCTAGTAGTGTCCTGGGCAGGACAGAGAGGAGGTCAGGGGCTATCCCAGGCCCCCCTCTCTGTCTGGGCCAGGGACACCAGGCCCGGCTGTCCCCCCCCTGATGGCGGCCCTGTATAATGCAGGGGTTGTGTGGAGATGAAGAAATGTGGGTGAAAGAATCAGCTGAAGGTCCTTGTGAACAGGTATCTCTGCAATTCCCCAGCTTCAGTTGCATAGTTTTGGAGAGGTGAATGAAGGAAAGGTTTACACTCACAGGGGTGATCCAGAGTTGAGAGTAATAGTAAAAACAGCAATATGCAGAGCTGTGAGGTGCAGTCACAGAAGCCTATACAGGTTTTCATGTTACACATATGTTTGTTTCTAAACACATTAAAGCCCTTAAAAAATACGGACTGTTACATAATACCTATATTAAGCGTCAATTCACCTCTTATCAGGCTTACAAAAAATTCCTGTGTATTCTACAGGTATGCAAAAAAAAGTTTTAAAAATTACTTCAATGTCAAACTTTTTTTCACATAAAATAAAGTCAGGAATTTTTCAATTTCAATTTAAATTCAGTCCAATTCACCTTTTTAATGTTACTATATGTGTATGGATGTGTTTATATTTATAAAGAGGGTCATTTATTGAATGAAAATACAGTATAGTTTACACCTATACCAGCCCCGAGCTGGTGTAAAATTTTTGGTGGAAGTACAGGGAAATTCGCCCGGCTACAGCGCTCACGGAATTCCCTGTTGCGCTAGCGCAGAGCACTCGGATCCGGACAGGCGTATTGGCAGCTGTGCTGGCTCCCGTTCTGAGCATGTGCAGAGGGTTTTTCTGATGCGCTTCTGCATGAAAAACCTACAAAAGCGCAGCTCTGAATCAGGTCCTAAACCAATGAAATTGCAGCTCTCACTTTCCTATAACATACAAGAGAATGTCAGCTAGAATCTGATTGGTTGCTATGAGCAACATCTCCCTTTTCCGCGATTTAGTCTAGCCAAAAATCTCCATTGCAGCGAAGGGCAAATCAAAGCACTTTCAGTTGGACCTAATAAATATTGACAGTGTGGCCCAAAGTATTCACTTTTGGTTTTGTATATAGAAATATAGAAACCGTTGGCAGTACCTAATTCTGTATCCAGTTTCAGTGGCACACCAAGGGGGGGCTTCTGCCCATAAACCCCCCACAATGAATATATAAAAAGAAATGTGAAAAAATTCTCCCCCCCAAAAAATGGAAAATCCTAAAAAGGGGCGTGGCTATGTGGTGCTGTTTTTAAAAAGGGGCGTTGCTACTATAATATAATGGGATATATTATGGGTATGGGATTGGCATACTAAAATATAAGGGGATATATTATAAGTCTGGGAATGGCACATACTATAGTATAATTTGGATATGATAGGGGTCTGGGAATGGCAAACTATATACCAAGGTTGCCGACATTCGATTTCTTCCCTCTGGCAGATCTCGTAAAGAAGAGATAGAAGCCAGTATAGGGGAGGGGCTTAACAATGTGATTTATGCAAATTGTATCAAGTCCATCAATACTCTAATTCATAGTGTTCCACGTCATGAAGTCCCACCCATCGCTAGGAACACTAGGGATGACTATAATTAAAGGCAGGAGATTTGCCGGCTTTCTGCCCGAATTTCTGGAGTCTCCCGCATATTCTGGGAGATTTGGCAACCCTGCTATATACTGAATATTGTGTGCCATTCCCAAAGCCTAATATATACCCTGTATATTATAGTATGTGCTATAACTAGACACCTAATATATAGCTACATGTTCTTTATATAGAGTGTCACGTACAGACCCCTAATATACCCTGCATGTATTACACACACTGGAAACACCCCTTTCAGTCCTGTGTTTGCCACTGAGTTTCTACAGGTAAATGAATTAGAACTGATTTGCTGGGAACCTTTGGATGGGTTTCTAGTTGAGGTAATGATGGGTTAAATAATATCCAATATAGTCTGTAAGTGAAGGATTGTATTTCTCTTTAATATTCTGCTCTACATACTATAAACAATGATATAGCCTGTCCTATGAATTTATAGCTGCTTCCTGCACCATGTAATATAGTACATTTCTATTCTGCTCACTGTCTATGAACAATGCTGCAAAACATTCCCAGTGCCTTATAAATAAAAGCTAATAATAATAATTAAAATGTAAGGCTGCAGGCCTTATTACCCAACACCAGGGGCCAGATTTACTAAGCTGCGGGTTTGGAAAAGTGGGGATGTTGCCCATAGCAACCAATCAGCTTTTAGCTCTCACTTTCCTATTACATACTAGAGAATGTCAGCTAGAATCTGATAGGTTGCTATGGGCAACATTTCCACTTTTCCTATCTCACAGCTTAGTAAATCTGGCCCCATGTGTCAGCACATACATAACTAGGAGGTTTAGGTCACAATATAGCTATTTTAGGTCACGCTCACCTGCCCAGCGTTAAGGCACCTCCTGTAGGTGAGCCCCTAACTTGTGCTGCAATAGCAGAACTCAGAGTGTCTGCGGTAAGACAAATCCTCCAATTATAAAGTATGCAGCAGCCATATTGGTGATTAAGATAAGTAGTTGGATTCTGTGAAATCAGACAGAACTGATTATTGGGGTTCAGAGCCAAATCAAGCCATGGCTCAATTTCTGCCACCAAGTTCAGTTCTCAAAATGAGGCAAAACGCCATTTTCACGTAAATCTCTGATCATTATCTGATAATTAGTAACAAGTGAGCATAGGCCATGCTTATATATATATATATATGGAAAAGTGCTGTCAGGCTCCCAATGTAAACTAGTAATTAATCACTAGAGATGAGTGAATCATGAATGTAAACAGTAAAACACTCACCGGAAGCCGCGGCAGTTTTGCCTTTGTCGTTCTGCCCGCTGTTTGTCGCAGAGAAGCTGATGTTGTAGTTAGGTCGGTTTTGCGGTGACGAGTGTGGAACGTTTTGTTGCGGCTTGGAATGAGGCTGCCAGGAATACCCTGCGTTCGGCTGCCAGCTGCCCCCTCCTACGTTCTGCGGCGATGGCTTTTGTGGTGACCCCACAGGTGGGAATCCTCCGCTAGAACCTGTGGGGGTCGTAGGCTTACTGGAAAATGAAGAGCCACCTGGAAAACATCATTTACAGCACTGAATGAAGAGTTAGGCTGTGATCCCACTGAATACAAATGTACAAGACCCGGGGTAATAGGTAAAAAAAAAACCCTGATCGTGTAGTACAGGGAGCGGCTGCAAGCACAACTGCTCCATGTATGTTATGATCAGCGCCAACACCGTCTCTTTGTAAGAGACCTGTTGCAGCATGTGTCTTACTGGGAGACAGTGGAGGCACCGATCATATACACAGAGTTGCTGCTCTCTCTCTCTCTCCGTGCACTCTCCTGCATGTCTGTATAACCGAAAGTCATACAGACTAATCAGTAATCTGCCGGCCGGCGATAGTTCATTACACTGGCCTGCAGATTGCTGATAAGCCTGTATTACTTTCAGTTATACAGATTACCAGAATGCCCCTCTCCACCCTCCTTCTCCTTCCTTCGAGTCAAAATAACTTTAATAAAATGACTTTATTTGCCTGCTTCACATCAATTAGCAGAGAGAAGAGAGTGCTCGTGCCGCTGAGGATCAGAGACCACAGAGGAGGTAGAACTCCGACCATAGGAGATATGTTTTATTACAGCAGTCTATAAAATTTTATGTTTACAGGTGTGGCGGGAGGCAGGGAGGGGGGTATTTGGAACCCCCCCCTTGCAAAATCCTACGTTTGCCACTGCAAGCCTAAATAAACTTTATTTAAATCATGTTTAAAATTATACTGCCAATCTTATTCTGTTGGCTGCATCACTATCAATATAGAGACTACATGACGTTTATACTTTATACTATATAATATTCAGGTTGTTTTGTTATGTAAAACAATCGTAAATTAAATTCTGTTCATCTTTACCAGACATTTCTTTGTGCTGCAATGTTTTCCTTAAGTACGAGACTTCTTACAGAGCAAATAGGTTTAGGGTAAACTGTCACTTATCATAAACAGCGTTTGATGATGAAGAAGAGGAATTGATTTTACCGGCAACATTTGTACCTAGAGCTCCGAGATCGGCGAATGGATGCAGGCTCTGTGGCTTGGCCTGGTGCAATGGCGTTCCATGTGGTGATCCAGTGGGGCTTGTAGCGGCTGATCTGCTTCCCACCCCTAAACCACCTGTGGAGAGCAGAGTCACAGGGAGTTAACGGAAAGCAATGTTTTTTCAGGCAGTCAGTTGCGTGTACAGGGAGGGACCCCCATCCCCCCACACTGAATACTTGTAAAAAAAAAATCCCCTCCAAATGTAAAATTTCCCCAAAAGAGGGCGTGACTTTGCAGTGCCGCTAAAAGGGGCGTGGCTTCGCAGCCATCTGGTGCAGATTGACATAAAGGAAGATGGTACTGGCCTATGCTGCAATAGTGAAGCAGGTTGGGATGGAGAATGGGTCACAACGACCCACAACGAAGCGAGGGCCCGATAGGCGCTTTGATGACATACAGATAACAGCATACTGGACAAAGGGCTGCCAGCCCGAAACGCGTCGTTCTCCATATTCTCCATTGCTTATGAACCATTTCATGCCTCTCTTATAGATTTATTACACATTTTATGGACGGTTACATCCTTTTTGATTGCTAATTGGTTATTCTTTAACTTTAAGGGTTTTTTCCTTTATATGATTTCTTATGTATATTTATTGTATTTATTTTCATGTATATTGTATTGTATACTTGTTTGAAGGCTTCACACAATCAGCGAATGATTCACACCTAAGAAGCAAAGCCTTCTTAGGTTCGTAATTGGCCGTTTTTTGCAACTGGGCATGCGCGGTTATTGTGACTACGCCATCTACGTAGCCCTTAGCCATGACGATGAACTACGTGTGGTCTTTAAAGACCGCGCATAGTTTTTAAGGTGAAAGGAAGTGCGCCAAGGAAGCCTCTGTCCAAGGATAATTAGGTAAAGTGGGTGGGGGCAGGGATGTAAATTAGGCTGGGAGGGAGGGCTGAGGATTGTTGGTGTGTATATTCCCTCCTTAAGAGGGAAAATACACAAACTGGGCCGGATCCTGAGCTGCGCACGCCTTACACGTGTGCGAGGTCATTACGTACGATTGTGTAGCGGCGAATGCACGCCCCCCACACTTCCCGCTCAAGGTAGCAAAATCTGGACACTTACGTGTTCAGATTCCTACTTTAAAATTTACGACTAGGTCTGCGACCTTATAGCCGCAGAAGTAGCCGTAAGGGGGCTTCCCCCACCCGAACCCTAATTTACATGGCTAGCTCCGCCTCTATGGCGCAGATACGACCATCGTAAAAAAAGGGTTGCAGCCCCTTTAGCATAACCACTGGCGTACGTATGTAACATAGTTACGTATGCGCACAACCTACAGGACAGGGGAATTACGCTATCGGGAAGCGTCATTCCCCTGTAGTACTTAGCTTTGGATCTGACAGTGACTGAGGCTGCCTGTGGCACTCTAAAAACAGGGGGCGGGGTCAGGGGACCAGAGAAGTAGGTGCGGATACATGAGTAACCGCACCTACGGATCACACCCAAGTGTGAATCCGGTCCAGTTTTTTTATTTTTAAGTGTTCTATTTTGGAGTTGTGGGAACTCGTCGTTGTGTCGATAGGCGGCAGATGGGGGCGCTGCTGAGTGTTTTGTATCTTTGGTGGGGGGGGGGTATATGTGTAATGGCGGCTATCGTCTATCTTCATTTTCTCCACAGACTTTCAGTGCAGTAAGAATTAACATGAGGCAGGAAGAGAAGAACCCAACAATCAATATTCATTTAAGTAAAAAAACAACACTTTCTTTTAGCCAGCAAATGTCATGGAACATGATATTTTAGGTTCAAGTGTAGACCAGGGTTGCCGACTCTCCCGGAATGTCTGGGAGACTCCCGAAATTTGGGTATCCCGGGAGAGCCTGCAAATCTCCCGCAAGAGACTTGAGGCCTGTGGTTTCATGTAAACCACGACCTCAAGTCCTACCCCCCTGCCTAGCAACACTAGTCTTTCTCTCTCTCTGTCTCTCTCTCTCTCTGTCTCTCTCTCTCTCTCTCTCTCTCTCATTCTCTCTCTCTCTCATTCTCTCTCTCTGTCTCTCTCTCTCTCTCTCTCTCTCTCTCATCTATCTCG
>WWET01000154.1:35769-49611 GCA_011038615.1 Limnodynastes dumerilii | reverse complement strand
TTATCACCTCTGATCTCTAATACTATTATATTATTATTATTATATTATTACACAGATACTGACCAGCGTTACTATCACACTGTTTTTTATCACCTCTCATCTCTAATACTATTATATTATTATAATATTACACAGATACTGACCAGCATTTCTATCACACTGTTATTTAGACTTGGGCAAGGAAACATCACCTCTCAACTCTAATACGGTTTGCAACAGATGAAATATGACTCCTCTGCTATCACCAGGGTTTTGCCCAGGAGTAACTTTCCTCTCTTAGGACCTGATTCACACTTAAGAATCTTCTTAAAATAAGAACACCTGGGCTAAACCATGTTGTTTGCAGGGGAGTCATATTTCATCTTTTGCAAACAGTACTAGTGTTGAGAGGTGATATTTCCCAGCTCAAGTCTAAATAACAGTGTAATAGTAAAGCTGGTCAGTATCTGTTTTCAGTAAACAATTCAAAGTTGTATTCCTGCATGCAAAGAATACAATTAACTTGACTCCCTTTTAAAACAACATAGTTTTGCCCAGGAGTGACTTTAAGTTCTTATTTTAAGAAGATTCTTAAGTGTGAATCAGGTCCTTATTTTCAAGCTCCTTCTTAAGTTTGGATCCAGCCCATAGTTTGCTTTAGTGCCATACACTAGCTGTATTTACTATCGCTCAATCACAGAATCATGCAGTTTGATTTTGCAGTTTGTATTATTAGGGATTATTGTGCAAGTCCTCTATTTCAAGGAATAAAAATATAAGAAGTAATATTTTCACAGTCTCCCTGACATTTTTTCTTTAAGTTGAGAAATGTGAATTAAACAAACAGCAGAGCATCTTAGACAGTATTCTCTGTGTAAAGTGATATCTCACTTTGGGCCAGATTTACTAAGCTGTGGATTTGGAAAAGTGAAGATGTTGCCTATAGCAACCAATCAGATCACTTTCCTTTTACATACTAGAGAATGTCAGCTAAAATCTGATTGGTTGCTATGGGCAACATCTCCACTTTTCCAAACCCACAGGTTGGTAAATCTGGCCCTTGCTGTGCAATGTGAGTAGCACTGAAAAGCTCTGTACTGCTTTCTGCTAACTGTCCTCTTGTTTCTCTCTCTTTGCTGCTTTGGGAAGTTGTGCTCCTGTGATATGCAGCTTGTGATCGCTCCATATCAATGGAATTTAAATCATTGGGGGATATATCTGTAGTCTTGCTCCCTGTCTTCTGCTCTCTGCCTACCCTGAGACTTCTCTCATCACTCGAACTCACCAAATGGTATGTAACCACAGGAAGTATTGCATGTTTACCGGTGTCCCGTCTGGCAAAGCACAAGGCACTTTCTGTGTAGTTAGTAATGAGGCTGCACGTCTATTCTGGAGAAGAGGGTCGTACTGACTACCTAGGTCAATAAGAATACAGAAATGTATAATGGTGTTTAATGTTTTTTTTTCATAAAATATCCTACAAAATTTATGTGATAAGCTGCCATACACTAGAGCGATTATTGAAAATAGCATGAAGTCCCCGCAAATCTTTACGATTTTTTCCCCGCTAGATTCCCAAATAATAGCGCCATACACTACACTATTTTCAGCCAAAAATCGTCAGAAAACATTAAAAAAATCAGATTTCCCATCATCCCTAAAAGAAAAATCGCATTTGCCCACACATCTGCTGATTATTTTCCCGGACTAACATCACCAGCATTTTATTGGCGAAGATTTCACGCTTATCGGGGAATGCCCACACACTGTGCGATTTTACATTTTATCGCCAACTTTGGCCCGATTTAAATCAAACATGTCAAAAGATCAAATAATCGCTCAAAAAGGACAATTATTGGATGATCAGTGAAATAATCGTTGCCATACACTTGAATGATAATTCCTCCGATAACACAATAATTGCAAGATCGGGTCGCTAATCGCCCTAGTGTATGGCCAGATTTAGTCAACTGTGTTTATTTCGTTGCATGTGGCCCTTTGAGGCATCACCTGTGGCCCTCAGCTCTTTTCTGCTCGGATGTCATATTTGTTGGCTATAACGTGTAACCCTGGTATAAGATGCCTGTTGTCATGATGTTACATGTAGCTTTCTCTTTCCTGGATTAAATGTATTATTTGAATTTATTAGCAAGATTAATGTTAATGGGGCGGATCCAGGGCGAATCGTGTAATCCAAGCGCACACATATTGCTGAAAGCCTATGCAAGTACAGCGCATACTGGCGCAAAGCAAGCAAGCTTAATGTAAGTGTGTGACCGTATATACGGTGCTCAGGGAGTGCTGGGTAACACACTGTATTGCATGCTGTGATTGAAGCTTCAGTCACAATATGAATGCACTACAACAAATAAAATAAAATAATGCATTTTATTTTAAAATAATGTCATTAAATTTTTTTTATTTTTACCAACCAATATTTTACACCTACACAATTCTCCAGCAGCGATTTCATACCTTTTGTATAGCGATTTAATTATGAAATTCTAACAACAGGATCCAAAATAGGTCATGAGGCCGCTGGACTTAGACATAGCCTGTAGTAGGTCATGGAGGGTGAGCACGCTGGACTTAGTGTGCTTTACTCTTACTTATCCTGCTACTGTCCTGTGCTTTACTCTTACTTATCCTGCTACTGTCCTGTGCTTTACTCTTACTTATCCTGCTACTGTCCTGTGCTTTACTCTTACTTATCCTGCTACTGTCCTGTGCTTTACTCTTACTTATCCTGCTACTGTCCTGTGCTTTACTCTTACTTATCCTGCTACTGTCCTGTGCTTTACTCTTACTTATCCTGCTACTGTCCTGTGCTTTACTCTTACTTATCCTGCTACTGTCCTGTGCTTTACTCTTACTTATCCTGCTACTGTCCTGTGCTTTACTCTTACTTATCCTGCTACTGTCCTGTGCTTTACTCTTACTTATCCTGCTACTGTCCTGTGCTTTACTCTTACTTATCCTGCTACTGTCCTGTGCTTTACTCTTACTTATCCTGCTACTGTCCTGTGCTTTACTCTTACTTATCCTGCTACTGTCCTGTGCTTTACTCTTACTTATCCTGCTACTGTCCTGTGCTTTACTCTTACTTATCCTGCTACTGTCCTGTGCTTTACTCTTACTTATCCTGCTACTGTCCTGTGCTTTACTCTTACTTATCCTGCTACTGTCCTGTGCTTTACTCTTACTTATCCTGCTACTGTCCTGTGCTTTACTCTTACTTATCCTGCTACTGTCCTGTGCTTTACTCTTACTTATCCTGCTACTGTCCTGTGCTTTACTCTTACTTATCCTGCTACTGTCCTGTGCTTTACTCTTACTTATCCTGCTACTGTCCTGTGCTTTACTCTTACTTATCCTGCTACTGTCCTGTGCTTTACTCTTACTTATCCTGCTACTGTCCTGTGCTTTACTCTTACTTATCCTGCTACTGTCCTGTGCTTTACTCTTACTTATCCTGCTACTGTCCTGTGCTTTACTCTTACTTATCCTGCTACTGTCCTGTGCTTTACTCTTACTTATCCTGCTACTGTCCTGTGCTTTACTCTTACTTATCCTGCTACTGTCCTGTGCTTTACTCTTACTTATCCTGCTACTGTCCTGTGCTTTACTCTTACTTATCCTGCTACTGTCCTGTGCTTTACTCTTACTTATCCTGCTACTGTCCTGTGCTTTACTCTTACTTATCCTGCTACTGTCCTGTGCTTTACTCTTACTTATCCTGCTACTGTCCTGTGCTTTACTCTTACTTATCCTGCTACTGTCCTGTGCTTTACTCTTACTTATCCTGCTACTGTCCTGTGCTTTACTCTTACTTATCCTGCTACTGTCCTGTGCTTTACTCTTACTTATCCTGCTACTGTCCTGTGCTTTACTCTTACTTATCCTGCTACTGTCCTGTGCTTTACTCTTACTTATCCTGCTACTGTCCTGTGCTTTACTCTTACTTATCCTGCTACTGTCCTGTGCTTTACTCTTACTTATCCTGCTACTGTCCTGTGCTTTACTCTTACTTATCCTGCTACTGTCCTGTGCTTTACTCTTACTTATCCTGCTACTGTCCTGTGCTTTACTCTTACTTATCCTGCTACTGTCCTGTGCTTTACTCTTACTTATCCTGCTACTGTCCTGTGCTTTACTCTTACTTATCCTGCTACTGTCCTGTGCTTTACTCTTACTTATCCTGCTACTGTCCTGTGCTTTACTCTTACTTATCCTGCTACTGTCCTGTGCTTTACTCTTACTTATCCTGCTACTGTCCTGTGCTTTACTCTTACTTATCCTGCTACTGTCCTGTGCTTTACTCTTACTTATCCTGCTACTGTCCTGTGCTTTACTCTTACTTATCCTGCTACTGTCCTGTGCTTTACTCTTACTTATCCTGCTACTGTCCTGTGCTTTACTCTTACTTATCCTGCTACTGTCCTGTGCTTTACTCTTACTTATCCTGCTACTGTCCTGTGCTTTACTCTTACTTATCCTGCTACTGTCCTGTGCTTTACTCTTACTTATCCTGCTACTGTCCTGTGCTTTACTCTTACTTATCCTGCTACTGTCCTGTGCTTTACTCTTACTTATCCTGCTACTGTCCTGTGCTTTACTCTTACTTATCCTGCTACTGTCCTGTGCTTTACTCTTACTTATCCTGCTACTGTCCTGTGCTTTACTCTTACTTATCCTGCTACTGTCCTGTGCTTTACTCTTACTTATCCTGCTACTGTCCTGTGCTTTACTCTTACTTATCCTGCTACTGTCCTGTGCTTTACTCTTACTTATCCTGCTACTGTCCTGTGCTTTACTCTTACTTATCCTGCTACTGTCCTGTGCTTTACTCTTACTTATCCTGCTACTGTCCTGTGCTTTACTCTTACTTATCCTGCTACTGTCCTGTGCTTTACTCTTACTTATCCTGCTACTGTCCTGTGCTTTACTCTTACTTATCCTGCTACTGTCCTGTGCTTTACTCTTACTTATCCTGCTACTGTCCTGTGCTTTACTCTTACTTATCCTGCTACTGTCCTGTGCTTTACTCTTACTTATCCTGCTACTGTCCTGTGCTTTACTCTTACTTATCCTGCTACTGTCCTGTGCTTTACTCTTACTTATCCTGCTACTGTCCTGTGCTTTACTCTTACTTATCCTGCTACTGTCCTGTGCTTTACTCTTACTTATCCTGCTACTGTCCTGTGCTTTACTCTTACTTATCCTGCTACTGTCCTGTGCTTTACTCTTACTTATCCTGCTACTGTCCTGTGCTTTACTCTTACTTATCCTGCTACTGTCCTGTGCTTTACTCTTACTTATCCTGCTACTGTCCTGTGCTTTACTCTTACTTATCCTGCTACTGTCCTGTGCTTTACTCTTACTTATCCTGCTACTGTCCTGTGCTTTACTCTTACTTATCCTGCTACTGTCCTGTGCTTTACTCTTACTTATCCTGCTACTGTCCTGTGCTTTACTCTTACTTATCCTGCTACTGTCCTGTGCTTTACTCTTACTTATCCTGCTACTGTCCTGTGCTTTACTCTTACTTATCCTGCTACTGTCCTGTGCTTTACTCTTACTTATCCTGCTACTGTCCTGTGCTTTACTCTTACTTATCCTGCTACTGTCCTGTGCTTTACTCTTACTTATCCTGCTACTGTCCTGTGCTTTACTCTTACTTATCCTGCTACTGTCCTGTGCTTTACTCTTACTTATCCTGCTACTGTCCTGTGCTTTACTCTTACTTATCCTGCTACTGTCCTGTGCTTTACTCTTACTTATCCTGCTACTGTCCTGTGCTTTACTCTTACTTATCCTGCTACTGTCCTGTGCTTTACTCTTACTTATCCTGCTACTGTCCTGTGCTTTACTCTTACTTATCCTGCTACTGTCCTGTGCTTTACTCTTACTTATCCTGCTACTGTCCTGTGCTTTACTCTTACTTATCCTGCTACTGTCCTGTGCTTTACTCTTACTTATCCTGCTACTGTCCTGTGCTTTACTCTTACTTATCCTGCTACTGTCCTGTGCTTTACTCTTACTTATCCTGCTACTGTCCTGTGCTTTACTCTTACTTATCCTGCTACTGTCCTGTGCTTTACTCTTACTTATCCTGCTACTGTCCTGTGCTTTACTCTTACTTATCCTGCTACTGTCCTGTGCTTTACTCTTACTTATCCTGCTACTGTCCTGTGCTTTACTCTTACTTATCCTGCTACTGTCCTGTGCTTTACTCTTACTTATCCTGCTACTGTCCTGTGCTTTACTCTTACTTATCCTGCTACTGTCCTGTGCTTTACTCTTACTTATCCTGCTACTGTCCTGTGCTTTACTCTTACTTATCCTGCTACTGTCCTGTGCTTTACTCTTACTTATCCTGCTACTGTCCTGTGCTTTACTCTTACTTATCCTGCTACTGTCCTGTGCTTTACTCTTACTTATCCTGCTACTGTCCTGTGCTTTACTCTTACTTATCCTGCTACTGTCCTGTGCTTTACTCTTACTTATCCTGCTACTGTCCTGTGCTTTACTCTTACTTATCCTGCTACTGTCCTGTGCTTTACTCTTACTTATCCTGCTACTGTCCTGTGCTTTACTCTTACTTATCCTGCTACTGTCCTGTGCTTTACTCTTACTTATCCTGCTACTGTCCTGTGCTTTACTCTTACTTATCCTGCTACTGTCCTGTGCTTTACTCTTACTTATCCTGCTACTGTCCTGTGCTTTACTCTTACTTATCCTGCTACTGTCCTGTGCTTTACTCTTACTTATCCTGCTACTGTCCTGTGCTTTACTCTTACTTATCCTGCTACTGTCCTGTGCTTTACTCTTACTTATCCTGCTACTGTCCTGTGCTTTACTCTTACTTATCCTGCTACTGTCCTGTGCTTTACTCTTACTTATCCTGCTACTGTCCTGTGCTTTACTCTTACTTATCCTGCTACTGTCCTGTGCTTTACTCTTACTTATCCTGCTACTGTCCTGTGCTTTACTCTTACTTATCCTGCTACTGTCCTGTGCTTTACTCTTACTTATCCTGCTACTGTCCTGTGCTTTACTCTTACTTATCCTGCTACTGTCCTGTGCTTTACTCTTACTTATCCTGCTACTGTCCTGTGCTTTACTCTTACTTATCCTGCTACTGTCCTGTGCTTTACTCTTACTTATCCTGCTACTGTCCTGTGCTTTACTCTTACTTATCCTGCTACTGTCCTGTGCTTTACTCTTACTTATCCTGCTACTGTCCTGTGCTTTACTCTTACTTATCCTGCTACTGTCCTGTGCTTTACTCTTACTTATCCTGCTACTGTCCTGTGCTTTACTCTTACTTATCCTGCTACTGTCCTGTGCTTTACTCTTACTTATCCTGCTACTGTCCTGTGCTTTACTCTTACTTATCCTGCTACTGTCCTGTGCTTTACTCTTACTTATCCTGCTACTGTCCTGTGCTTTACTCTTACTTATCCTGCTACTGTCCTGTGCTTTACTCTTACTTATCCTGCTACTGTCCTGTGCTTTACTCTTACTTATCCTGCTACTGTCCTGTGCTTTACTCTTACTTATCCTGCTACTGTCCTGTGCTTTACTCTTACTTATCCTGCTACTGTCCTGTGCTTTACTCTTACTTATCCTGCTACTGTCCTGTGCTTTACTCTTACTTATCCTGCTACTGTCCTGTGCTTTACTCTTACTTATCCTGCTACTGTCCTGTGCTTTACTCTTACTTATCCTGCTACTGTCCTGTGCTTTACTCTTACTTATCCTGCTACTGTCCTGTGCTTTACTCTTACTTATCCTGCTACTGTCCTGTGCTTTACTCTTACTTATCCTGCTACTGTCCTGTGCTTTACTCTTACTTATCCTGCTACTGTCCTGTGCTTTACTCTTACTTATCCTGCTACTGTCCTGTGCTTTACTCTTACTTATCCTGCTACTGTCCTGTGCTTTACTCTTACTTATCCTGCTACTGTCCTGTGCTTTACTCTTACTTATCCTGCTACTGTCCTGTGCTTTACTCTTACTTATCCTGCTACTGTCCTGTGCTTTACTCTTACTTATCCTGCTACTGTCCTGTGCTTTACTCTTACTTATCCTGCTACTGTCCTGTGCTTTACTCTTACTTATCCTGCTACTGTCCTGTGCTTTACTCTTACTTATCCTGCTACTGTCCTGTGCTTTACTCTTACTTATCCTGCTACTGTCCTGTGCTTTACTCTTACTTATCCTGCTACTGTCCTGTGCTTTACTCTTACTTATCCTGCTACTGTCCTGTGCTTTACTCTTACTTATCCTGCTACTGTCCTGTGCTTTACTCTTACTTATCCTGCTACTGTCCTGTGCTTTACTCTTACTTATCCTGCTACTGTCCTGTGCTTTACTCTTACTTATCCTGCTACTGTCCTGTGCTTTACTCTTACTTATCCTGCTACTGTCCTGTGCTTTACTCTTACTTATCCTGCTACTGTCCTGTGCTTTACTCTTACTTATCCTGCTACTGTCCTGTGCTTTACTCTTACTTATCCTGCTACTGTCCTGTGCTTTACTCTTACTTATCCTGCTACTGTCCTGTGCTTTACTCTTACTTATCCTGCTACTGTCCTGTGCTTTACTCTTACTTATCCTGCTACTGTCCTGTGCTTTACTCTTACTTATCCTGCTACTGTCCTGTGCTTTACTCTTACTTATCCTGCTACTGTCCTGTGCTTTACTCTTACTTATCCTGCTACTGTCCTGTGCTTTACTCTTACTTATCCTGCTACTGTCCTGTGCTTTACTCTTACTTATCCTGCTACTGTCCTGTGCTTTACTCTTACTTATCCTGCTACTGTCCTGTGCTTTACTCTTACTTATCCTGCTACTGTCCTGTGCTTTACTCTTACTTATCCTGCTACTGTCCTGTGCTTTACTCTTACTTATCCTGCTACTGTCCTGTGCTTTACTCTTACTTATCCTGCTACTGTCCTGTGCTTTACTCTTACTTATCCTGCTACTGTCCTGTGCTTTACTCTTACTTATCCTGCTACTGTCCTGTGCTTTACTCTTACTTATCCTGCTACTGTCCTGTGCTTTACTCTTACTTATCCTGCTACTGTCCTGTGCTTTACTCTTACTTATCCTGCTACTGTCCTGTGCTTTACTCTTACTTATCCTGCTACTGTCCTGTGCTTTACTCTTACTTATCCTGCTACTGTCCTGTGCTTTACTCTTACTTATCCTGCTACTGTCCTGTGCTTTACTCTTACTTATCCTGCTACTGTCCTGTGCTTTACTCTTACTTATCCTGCTACTGTCCTGTGCTTTACTCTTACTTATCCTGCTACTGTCCTGTGCTTTACTCTTACTTATCCTGCTACTGTCCTGTGCTTTACTCTTACTTATCCTGCTACTGTCCTGTGCTTTACTCTTACTTATCCTGCTACTGTCCTGTGCTTTACTCTTACTTATCCTGCTACTGTCCTGTGCTTTACTCTTACTTATCCTGCTACTGTCCTGTGCTTTACTCTTACTTATCCTGCTACTGTCCTGTGCTTTACTCTTACTTATCCTGCTACTGTCCTGTGCTTTACTCTTACTTATCCTGCTACTGTCCTGTGCTTTACTCTTACTTATCCTGCTACTGTCCTGTGCTTTACTCTTACTTATCCTGCTACTGTCCTGTGCTTTACTCTTACTTATCCTGCTACTGTCCTGTGCTTTACTCTTACTTATCCTGCTACTGTCCTGTGCTTTACTCTTACTTATCCTGCTACTGTCCTGTGCTTTACTCTTACTTATCCTGCTACTGTCCTGTGCTTTACTCTTACTTATCCTGCTACTGTCCTGTGCTTTACTGTTACTTATCCTGCTACTGTCCTGTGCTTTACTCTTACTTATCCTGCTACTGTCCTGTGCTTTACTCTTACTTATCCTGCTACTGTCCTGTGCTTTACTCTTACTTATCCTGCTACTGTCCTGTGCTTTACTGTTACTTGATTTGCTTCTGTCATGTTTTATAAATGGTTTCTTCTTGAAATATTTGTTTCCTATTTGATGTATAATGTGACAAACTTCCTCCAATCCTTCGCTAGCTGTTGTATGTGTGTTTATCCTCCTCTTCCTTCAGCCGCTTGCTATGTGTATGAGAAACAATGACTTACACAAATATTTGATCTGAGAATTCCTATTATTAGACGGAAGCGCTGAGAGCAATAACATTTATTAAGCTAACCAGTTAATGTCGTGTTTTCTATGCAAAGGTGTAATGTGCATGTAATCAGGGCCACCTAAACAGCTGTACTCGAGCTGGTTTATACTGAATCTGTATTAAAACCAGGGTTGCCGACTCTCCCGGAATATCCAGGAGACTCCTGAAATTTGGGCTGTTCTCCCGGTATCCCGGCCACATGCCCCGACAGCCAAACAATCACCCGTGTAATCCCTATCGTTACTAGGGATGGGTGGGACTTGGTGATGTCATCAAGTCCTGGCCACCCCTTTAACACCAGAGATCAGACGGCGTTAAAGCCCCGTCGTCATTAAGCCCCGCCCCTCGCAGTAATTCCCTCCGGGTTCTCCCGGAGGGAAGGTTTCAATAGTGGGAAACCCTGATTAAAACAACAAAACAAACATTCAGGTTCATTCATTCATTCGTTTCATTCAGGTTCATAAGGGAAAGTCCAAATCACATTTTTTTACTTCTGCTAGACATATTTTTGTAAGATTATTGCAGTTTTTTGGATATGTGATTCCAGCGTAAGGAGTTAGGGCACCGCCACATGCAATCTGTTCACATTTGAATGTAAAAAAGCTACTAAGCAAAACCTGTATGTTTTATGAGTCATAAGCCGGGTACTGCACACAATGAAGATGTTTCCAGCCAGTCTTCTTTCACTCTGTATTGTCATCTCTCTCTCTCTCTCTCTCTCTCTCTCTCTCTCTATCTATCTAGATTTACTAAGCTGCGGGAAAGGAAAAATGGAGATGTTGCCCATAGCAACCAATCAGATTCTAGCTGTCACTTTCCAATTACATGCTAGAAAATGTCAGCTAGAATCTGATTGGTTGCTACATATGGCACATCTTCACTTTTCCTTAGTAAATCTCTCTCTTCTCTCTCTCTCTCCTCTCTCTCTTCTCTCTCTCTCTTTCTCTTCTCTCTCTCTTCTCTCTCTCTGTCTCTCTTCTCTCTTCTCCCTCTCTTCTCCCTCTCTTCTCTCTCTCTTCTCTCTCTGTCTCTCTCTCTTCTCCCTCTCTTCTCCCTCTCTTCTCTCTCTCTCTCTCTTCTCTCTCTCTTATCTCTTCTCTCTCTCTGTCTCTCTCTTCTCTCTTCTCCCTCTCTGTCTGTCTCTCTCTGTCTCTGTCTCTCTCTTCTCCATCTCTTTCTCTCTCTCTGTCTCTTCTCTCTCTCTTCTCTCTCTCTCTGTCTCTCTTCTCTCTCTCTCTCTGTCTCTCTTCTCTCGCCTCTCTCTCTTCTCTTCTCTCTCTCTCTCCTCTCTCTCTCTCTCTTTACCAATGTTGGACCCCCCCTCTCTCTCTCTCTCTCTCTCTCTCTCTCTCTCTCTCTCTCTCTCTCTCTCTCTCTCGACCACAGAACCAATGCAATGAAGGGCCAGAGATGACATTCTCTTCTGACACTTTTCTTCTTGTTGTTTTAAGGTTTGTCATTGGAACGTTCGGCCTGCTCCATTGTCTCCCATGCTCGCCTGTCGGAGAGGGAAGAAGAAGCCATGGCTTGCTTTGAAAAGGCCAGCTGGATTGCACAAGTTTACTTGCAAGAATTAGAGAAGGTTTGCAACACGCCTGTGATGTATTTGCAGATATGGGGATATGACGGATCAGACATGTAGTTCATAGAATCAGGAATAAGCCGATGAGAGAGGCAGAAGTGGGATGTGGTAAAGCAGTCAGCCATGAATCAGACACTTTACAGCAAAGCAATAATAAGCCGGGGAAGCAGGAAGTTGTTGTGTTTAAATAGCTTATTTCTTCCTCTAATTGCCACTGAATATTAACAACTGAATCTGTCTAGTAATTATCAGTCTGTTGAATGGTTTATCAAACATGGGAGCTCATGGAATAACTGTAATAAAGCTGGTCACACACCAGAGCGATTCTGACCCCATCATCCAATCATCAGGCGATTGGGTCAATAACCGCTGTAGTGAGTGGTCATGATAGATTTTACAAACAGGCAATAATCACACCAGGAACACTCTGAATATTTGATCTATTGACAGAGCCAATCAGCTCACTGAACGGATCAAGGGTCTCCGTGTTCTGCCAGGATTATCTGTCATCTGGCACCGATATCAGGACCTTTCCTGTCCCGCATGCTGGCACAGATAATCGTGCTAGTGTATGGCTAGCTTTAGGCAATTGGCCCGTGACACATCACAACAGCAACACTGCCATTACCAGTAACACACTATACCATTCCATCTGTAACATACACACAGGATAGAGAATGTCCAGCAACACTGCCATTACCCAGTAACACACTAAACCTGCAGAAAAATTTGTTACACACATTTGCAAATATATATATATAGGGCTGATTCAGCGTTTGAGAGTAAGAGCAATACAAGCACCAGTGTACATCTCAGCTAAACCATTTTGCACAGTAAGGGGGTCTAATTAATTTTAAATCTCTTGTATTCAGGAACATAGTTTATTTTTGCTCATAGAACTTAAATACTGCATAGCTTTATTTTTAATCTGTAAAATAGTGTTGAGCTAAGAAACTTCACCTGTTAATGCTAATTCTGCACAATGTAATTTTGCTCCCCTTGCAGTGTAACATGGTATTGCTCAGGTCTACACTTACACCTGAAGAAAGGGTGTAAGTGCAGCTCTAGATCAGCCCCCACATGTATTTAATATGTATTTAAAGTGAGAGACAACTCTCCTCTTAGAGCCTGTAATGGGGCAAGAGGTCAGGGACATTAGTGAAGGCTCTGAGGGTATAATAGGTGTGTTTGGACCATTGTGTTTTATATCAGAATGCCCAGATCATTTTTGGAATGCTTAGAATTTTTGGAACGCTTGTGACTTGTGGGAGACTTTATTTCCTGCTTTAGTCATTGGACAAATATGAATAAACACTTAGGGAAGTAACACATCCTTTCGAGGACCTGGCATGTATTTGTTGTCTGAATCAAACATAATACGATTTGTATCACAGTTTATGAAATAGGAATAATGTAAAAGTAATGCTTTGCACACTCAGCAATGCTGTGTCTCATTTGGAGTAAGTAGAGTCTGTTAAAGTTAGTAAACAATGAAGTAATGTCATATTTTAATATATCATTACTCCAGCTGACCACTTGTAGAATAGTCCTTATGCTTGAGTACCAGACAGGAACAGGTCCTATATCGGACAGACATGTAGGTGTCCATATTAGAAGACACTTGGGCCGAGATTTGTTAAGCTGAGGGTTTGGAAATAGACTGTCATTATGAAGTCAGGATCAGGGGCCTGATTCAGAGATCCGATATTAACGATAGTTTCGTGCGTATATATTTAGGATCGGATCGATTTTGCATCAACTGCGCATGCGTAGTAATAGTGCAACGCCATGTACGTTGAAGTTTGGGTCGGAAATGCCTTAAGGGCGGACTTGTGAATCGGTCGGAAACAATTGCGATCCTAAGTCCAGCGGAAATCTAGGAACCAAAGGATTTGCATAGAAATGGGCGGGGGGAGGCATTGAGATGAGGGAAAGTGGGCGCGATTACAGACATAGGACCCTAAATATACGCAACTATTGCACATAAGGTCGGAAGTGAGTGCGGCCAGATAGGGCAAGTCAATGCAGGTCTAACTTTAGGTCCGGCCGCTGTTTGCAAGGGGAGTGACTGTTTATTCAGTGGGATGTAACCTGCTCC
>WWET01000154.1:20914-32897 GCA_011038615.1 Limnodynastes dumerilii | reverse complement strand
ACATTATATAAAGGAAGAGGTGTAATAGAACATGAGGACATGTGTATATACTGGAGGGTGACAGGTACAGGAGGGGACATTATATAAAGGAAGAGGTGTAATAGAACATGAGGACATGAATATAAACTGGAGGGTGGAATGTGAAATGTGTGGATAATGAGGTCAGTGAAAGGGTGATAGATAAGTGGAATAATCTCCCGTCTGAGGGGGTAGAGGTAACACAGTAGAACAGTTTACATATTGAGATTTAGTATATCCTTATATTGAGCCCAAACTAAACTGAGGGTAAATAGGGTCTAGGGTCAGTATAGTTTTAAATAAACAACTGGGCAGACTGGATGGGCCGTGTGGCTCTTATCTGCCGTCACTTTCTATGTTTCTATGGTTTACGTACGTAGCGTAGTAGGTAAGTAAGTCTGGATCTGGCTCCAGATTATGAAATCCGTTGCACATAAATATTCAGCTTCAGCGAGTAGCATTATGCAGGTGACCAAATGCACAGTTGAGTAAAGAGCTCAGCTCATGGGCTGCACAAGATACGTGTGTGCAGGAAGTGGGTTCTTGTTGACACACAGCACAGAATAAGGAACCACAAAGCACATGTTGTCGTCGGTGTTTATAAGCAATTGACCTGTAACATTGCACAAATGATAGGAGAAAAACTTATTGTTGCCAATATTTACATCTGACTTCTGGGATAAGCGACTTAAGCAAAACACTGACTCTTTTATGTCCATCATATGTGTAGAATATAAAAACTGTAACAATACTAACAGCATATTAATGTATACAATACAAAGTAACAGCATATTAATGTATACAATACAAAGTAACAGCATATTAATGTATACAATAGAATAGAATTTTATTGCGTACCATCTGCCGCACAAATGCGCAGTAAGTACAAATGGACACTTTTACGCATAAAATCACGAGTGGTCGTAGGTCTGGATCTGCCCCTACGTGTGTATTTTTACGATCTGTTTAACTGCACATACCCAGAACCTAAATATACGCACGGAATCAGACACGGATGTCAGACCTAGGACTGATGCACATACACAGACGTCAGACTTAAGACTGATTCACATACACAGACGTCAGACTTAGGACTGATTCACACATCGGCAAGTAACGAGTGTGTTTGGCTAGAGGGGCAAGACTCTTAATGCGAATGAGCAGCACACAGGCTACTAATGTACAGTATGGGCGTTAGAACAGAGTTAGGACTGATTCACAAGTAGATGCCTTGCGTGAACTATCATACGCATGGGAAAAGTTGAGGTAGGTCTCGACCACTCGTTAGTTAAAGAACCGTATTGGTTGCTGTGAGGCCGCGTCTTCCAGTTAGTTCAGACCACACCTGCTGCGTGTGTATAATCAATGGACGCGTGTGTATAATCAATGGATGTGTGTTTATAATCAATGGCTGTGTGTTTATAATCAATGGATGTGTGTTTTTTAAATGAAACAAATAAAGGCTCGTTTATTTAATCCTATGGTGATTTCACATTTTGTGCAAGACTTTAACATTGTTAAGGTGCCATTATTTGATCATAGTTTGAAGGTTTTTTTTAATTTACTTTTAATTTTGTGAAAAAAGCTGCGTGTGTATAATCAATGGCTGCGTGTGTATAATCAATGGCTGCGTGTGTATAATCAATGGATGTGTGTGTATAATCAATGTATGTGTGTGTATAATCAATGGACGTGTTTATAATCAATGGACGTGTGTTTTTTAAATGAAACAAATAAAGGCTCGTTTATTTAATCCTGTGGTGATTTCACATTTTGTGCAAGACTTTAACATTGTTAAGGTGCCATTATTTGATTATAGTTTGAAGGTTTTTTTTAATTTACTTTTAATTTTGTGAAAAAACACCATTACATTTACTTATATTGAACTCTATTGGTTGTTTAGTTGTTTTTATTTTTTAAATGCTTATTTTTAAAATGCTTTATTAAAGTCTCTATATGTAGCGGATCATTGTATTTCTAACTTCATGCAGTATGCGTTTGTGTTACTTTTGTGTTACTTTATTTACATATGTTAGTGAGAGCACCAGCTGTTTTTATTAAAAAAACAAAACGTTACTTTTCCAAAGCCTAATCAGTGCGTTTAGTTGCGGATCTTTGAATCATAATCAATTTTAAGCACCTTTACGCACGACTGATTCACAGCTAATAAAGCCCGCACGTGCCTCATTATACGCAGGGAAGACTTACGTCCCTACCTTGCACTCCCAACACAAGGGAGGGGTTATCCAGTTTCTTTCTTTCCTCTGAATTGGTATTGCGGATTTTTCGCGTGCGTATATTTAGGTAAGTTTGCAATTTTACTCTTTAGTGTTAATCAAGTGCAATGTATCTAACACCAGTGCCGCCATCTTAACGCTATTCTGCGAATGGAGAATTTACTGACAGCAGAGTGGGTTGAGGTTGTGTTTGGGATGGGTTTATTATTTATAGCAGGGGTGTGTTTAACATCGCCTGCGTTATCCAGATTTAAGGTAAGGTCTCTGAAATAAATCTCTCTGCACTGGCACGGGGGTAACAGAGATCCACTATGGGATGACTGTTGGCGCTGCAGTTGGAGCCGCCAATGCATCGCTGTCGTAAATCTTCATGCAATCCGTTGTGAATAAAATACAGGTATTGCACTTTAACCAGATGAAACGTACCCTGTATAGATGACACAGACTTGCTGAAATACTGGTTTTATTAAACACACATGAACCAGGAAGTCTGCAGCGGATGGTATTTTTGTCCATTGCTGTAGTATTTCACTGTCTTGTTTTAATGAATGGGTCCTGGTCCAGCTGAAAGCGTTTTCTTGTGCTGACGTATTCTTCTGTGGTTAATTCAGAAAAATAAAACAAAATAAAGCGAGCATTTTACTGCCTCCTGGCAATTTCAACATATGTATTAGATGAGAGAGAGCCACACCCAGGAATGGTTCTCATTAGAAGTTACTTCAGAAAGCAAGTTGCTGTACAGAAAAAAAAATGTAAATATGTTCATTATATCATGTTATTGTCTATACAGGACGGGATTCACACTTCAAGCCTCAGCTTCTTAGGTGTAAATCTGGCCGACATATATTAAACCCTGCAACCCGACCCCTTCCGTTAGGTACAATGTACTCCGCTCCTGAGCTTCCAACTGTCACTCACCTGGTTTAAATGAATTCACTGATGTTAAAAAATACATGTTCTCGGAAACACAGGTGGTTACCATAGTAACTGACCTTTGGAAGTTCAGAAGCAGAGTATTTTGTACCTAATGGAATGGGTCACGATGGAGGATCTGATTATATATGTATGTGTCTAAAGCTGTAATCAGGTGCAGACTGGCTTGTGAAATTGTGTTCTATATGGTCATCACTGAATCATCTTATAGTGTCATAGTTGTGTGTTCTGTTTCAGTCTGTTTCATTGAGCAATGCTGTCTGCATTGCTCCTAATTAGCATTCAGAGTGTCTTTGCGGTGTTGCCACACTGGTTCATTGCACAATGCTGCAGGGTGATAGGAGAGAGTGTGTCTGTTTCTTCCTGGCACTTGGTCAGGTCACGGCCTGTTCTACACTTCTGTCATCACATCAGACATAAATTGCACACTGACAACACGTGGGATAGTAGTTTCTGTTACTGTAAAGGCAAAAACAACAAATAAACCCCAAAAACAAATCCTTCTCTTCTTTCACAGCTCACACACCAGCCGAGGTGCAGTCCCAAACACAGTTTGGCGACATCACATACGTGGAGTCATGTTTGTAGACTTAGATTTTTTGGCAGGGTGCATGAGTTGTGCAAAGCCGGCCGGAGCAGCAGAGGTTGAGAGAGTCTTTCAAAAGTTTGTGCAGCAGTTCCAGAGTGAGATATCTTTGTGCAGTGTGTGATTAGAGTAATATGATGGAGAGGTGGAGAGGGTGCGTTTACAGAATTATCTCTCTCTTTGCAGTCATTTAACTTGTGAATAATACATGAATTTAGCTCTGGTTCAAGTACTTTGCAAATGCAGTGTGGCAGAGAGAAAAAACGTCACCCACCTAAAAGATAAACACAAAAGTAACACATAGCTCCAGATTTACTAAGCTGCGAAAAAAATAAAAGCGGAGATGTTGCCCATAGCAACCAATCAGATTCCAGCTCTCACTTTTCTATTACATACTAGAAATCGCCAGCTAGAATCTGATTGGTTGCTATGGGGAATCTCTCCACTTCCTTTCCCACAGGTTAGTAAATCTGACCCGTGCAATAAAAGACTAATTAATGACTAATGCAAGCTACAAATGAAGGGAAAGCTGTCACATAAAAAAATACATTTAGGGCCAATTTACTAAGCTACGTGTTTGGAAAAGTGGAATTGTTGCCCATAGCAACCAATCAGATTCTAGCTGACATTTTCTAGTAAGTAATAGGAAAGTGAGAGCTAGAATCTGATGGGTTGCTATGGGCAACAAATCTTTGTATTATCCTTAATTTTTTTTAGAGGTCATTTATAAAACTGCTATTTAGACTTTTTATTTTTGCACAGAAAAGTTCATGTAGAACATTTACGCCTGGCTGCCATGGTAACCCAGCTTGTCTGCTGCTTGTCTTAGTCCTTGCTGGATTTTTGCTGGAAGGAATGAAGAAATTCTTTATAGAGGAAACGGAACTTTTTGGAAGTACTGAGGTCATCTCATTAGACACATGTTCTCCAATAATATTTCCAGTGGGAATCTTATTGCCCAGTCTAGATCTACTTTATACAGAGAAGTGTATCCTACATACATATAAACAATGTGATGAAAACATAGCAAATACAGCAATATCATCCTTCGTAATCTTTTCCTTCACAGTGTTTATTAAGAGATGCACTAAGTAAAGCACCACAGACCAAAACTCTCATTCATGCATTATCTCCCGCATTGATTATAGCAATACTGGACCTGATTCAGACTTAAAATTAAGAGAGGAAAGTTACTCATCCCTCACGTTGGGAAAGTTTTTTTTAATTTATCACCTCCTCTCCTATCTAACACTACCTGTTCTATGGCTCTTATACTAAAACCATCAATTTTACTAGAGTGGCAATGTTTAAAATGGCGTGAAACGCTATGAGTAACATTTTGATTTCAAATATTTCTGTATCAAGTGCCCTGATTTTTAGCTGCCGTTTGGTCTTCCCAATATAGGATAA
The DNA here is from genome assembly GCA_011038615.1 of Limnodynastes dumerilii. Taxonomy (NCBI): domain Eukaryota; kingdom Metazoa; phylum Chordata; class Amphibia; order Anura; family Limnodynastidae; genus Limnodynastes; species Limnodynastes dumerilii. The sequence goes on along the minus strand of WWET01000154.1, from coordinate 27,713 downwards.
CCCACAAGGGCTTTGCAACAGATATACAATAAAGGTTGAATTACAATAAAGCAAATTTTGATTTTTGCAAATCTGGATCTGACGAGCAGTCATTTTTCCTGTTATAATTAGGGATAGTTTGAACAAGTTACAGCTATAAGCCCATGGTAGAGGGCATTGCTTTTTCAATCAGCTTAGTCCTACTTTTATAGCCTTCACTGCATTACTTGTAGGTGGATTCAAAGTTCAAGAAGCTATATAAGTATATCCTTAATTATCATTTCATAGAATAAAATACTTTTGGGATATTTAAATACATAATTTAATTTGAGTAAAAAAATTACTAAAGTAGTTTATTTCATATAATATTAAATTAATGTATTATTATATAACATTTTCACATGAACTGCAAAGTTCATACCATATAATATTGGCATGTTCAATGTATAGCAGTTTTTGATTATTGCTAAATATGCATATACAGGCATATACAGACCCACTGGTTGCCCTCCATTGCGGAGATAATGGTACTGCACATGCACAGAATAATTTTTAAGCAGACTTCCGTACAAAGCATATGGAAGTCTGTTAGAGGTCTTAGGTGTGAATCTGGGCCTTGGTTGCTATCTGCATTGTGTAGTGCAAAGTAAGGGACTGGTGTCTCGGCCACCGCGGGACTTCATATGCTAGCCGCAGTCCCACTTGGTGAATGAGACTGTAAAGGTAAGGAAAGCCGGCCCTCATTTTAGCATCCAGCTGCAGTATGACTCCAGACCATCGGCGCTGGATGGTAAAATGGTTCAAGTAGGCGATAATACCTCTTAGCCAAGGTGGCATCGCTGGGTGACGCCCCCCTTTGGCTGGCGCCCCTGGCGGGTGCCATCCTGGCCAAGGGGTAGATACGCCTCTGCTATCTGTGTGCAGTAAGCAATTCAAAGATATATCCCTGCATGCAAAGAATACAATTAACTTGACTCCCCCTGAAATCACCATGGTTTTGCCCAGGAGTAACTCATTCAAGCACTTACTTAAGTCTGGATCCAGCCCATAGTGGTGAAGTTCCGGGTCTCGGCCCCCCAAATCTGGTGTCAGACTTGCGTGCGGGGGTTTCTCTTATTTTCAATCTCTTAATCAGAGTCTTATTATTTCCAATCTCTGAATCAGGGCCACTCTCCTTATTGGACTCCCCTATTATAAAATTATCCCCCTACAATCTAAATTGCCTTCAACAGCTAGACTGATTTTCCTTGCATAACGCTCTGCTAGAGCTGGTCCTCTCTCTCAATCTCTACATTGGTTGCTTGTATTTTACAGAATCAAATGCAAAATCTAACTTATGCTAACTTACAAAGCCATCAGCAAGACTGCACCCACAAATATACCCTCACTAATCTCAAACACATATCTTAGCTCTCTCTCTGTCTTCACAGGATATCCAGCTGTCCTCTACACACAAAATAAAATGCTCAGATTCTCGATTGCAGAACTTCTCAGATGCTGCACCCAATTTCTGGAATAATCTTCCTCACTCACTAATACTCCTTTCAGACCGGTAACCCAGGTTAAACCTGGGTCAATCAATATAGCTTCTAGCAAACTGGAACCATGTCTGCCAAGGCAGCCTGCTCCCCATCCCCCATTTTACATATTTTTTATGGAACTTGGGTTGAATAACCCAGGTTCCCCCGTTCACACCGCAACACGGGTTAGGCTGACCCGGGAATAACCCTGGTGTCGACCAGGGTCATGGACACGGGTCAATAGACCCAGGTTGACCCTTTCACACTGACACCCGACCTGGGTTATTCCCGGGTCGATAGCTTGGTCTGAAAGGGGTACAAGACTATTCTCTACTCTCCAAACTTTCAGCCGCTCCCTTAAAACTCACCTCTTCAGACAAGCCAAATTCCTCAACCTACTTCTTAACATTTTTCTTCCCTATTGCATCGCTATCCGGTTTTCCTTTCTCTTACATGATTAACAAAAACTTGGACTAACACTGCTGTGTGACAGATCATACAGAGCACTGTTACCATACACCCTGTCTCTCTCCATAGTAATATCTCCTCAGTCCTGGTAGTGACACTGCTGTGTGACTGATCATACAGAACACTGAGCACTGTTACCATACACTCTCTCTCTCTCCATAGTAATATCCCCTCAGTCCTGGTAGTAACACTGCTGTGTGACTGATCATACACGGCACTGTTACCATACACCATGTCTCTCTCCATAGTAATATCCCATCACTCCGATCACCTGGTAGTTAGAGCCCGTCTCTCTCCATAGTAATATCCCCTCATACACAGCACTGTTACCATACACCCCGTCTCTCTCCATAGTAATATCCCCTCAGTCCTGGTAGTAACACTGCTGTGTGACTGATCATACAGAGCACTGAGCACTGTTACCATACACCCTGTCTCTCTCCATAGTAATATCCCCTCAGTCCTGGTAGTAACACTGCTGTGTGACTGATCATACAGAGCACTGAGCACTGTTACCATACACCCTGTCTCTCTCCATAGTAATATCCCCTTAGTCCTGGTAGTGACACTGATCATACAGAGCACTGAGCACTGTTACCATGCACCCTGTCTGGTCCATTGTGTGATATATTGTACTTACCTTTATGTATCTTTCCCCAATCTCCTATAGAGTATAAGCTTGTAGACCTCTTACCCACCCAGTCATGTTATAATGAATAATAAAAAGAGCTATATAAAAACCTGTTAGTTAACAAATAAATAAATAAATGAACTATTCTAGGAGAGAAAATATATTAATTTATATTACTATAGTTCTTATATAATTCTTACAACCCATGTACAAGGTTGGCACTTAAATCCATGTGTTAGGATGTGAATGATTGGTCACACATTTGCTGCACCGCAGACAGCTCAGATCTGACCCAAATATGAAAAAACCATATTTAAAATTATTTCTGGATGTTTCCTTAACATGCAGGAATTTGATGGCGATAAGAATCAGACATGCTGAACTTCCTCCCTAAACAATAGGACTGTTTCCAGAACCTGTCGGGCAGTCCTGCTGATACACATAAATAAAAAGTAACTTCCTAAGGGACAGATTTACTAAGCTGGGGGAAGGGAAAAGGGGAGAGGTTGCCTATAGCAACCAATCAAATTCTAGCTGACATTTTCTAGCATGTAATAGGGAAGTGAGAGCTAGAATCGGATTGGTTGCTTTTGGGCTAAATCTCCACTTTTCTTTTCCCACAGCTTAGTAAATCTGGACCCAAGAGAGAAATTTATAAATGGAGCTTTTCCTAAATTCACTTCTATATGAAAATGCAAGACCAACTGGGGCCCCATAGCTAGGAGGCGGAGCGTGAGTCTGGATGGGGGGAGGGACTTGTGGTGAGCTCCCTTATATCTTGCCAGCAGTCTTGTGCGCGTGCATACATCTGTCAGAGGCTGGCAGCTAACGCCGCTCTGTACGCAGTCTATGAGTGCTGAGCGTCGCTTATAAATACATTGCCAGCAGCTGACAGCTTAACGCTCTCACCTGCTGCGGCCCGCCCCTCTGTCAGCAGATGATAGCACCAAGTGGCCATCCTATGACAGCTTAGAGCGGTCATTCCTGGTATGTCCACTGTAGGTGCTATGGGCTTCCCTCTTCCCACTGCCCCATAGCAGCCACAGCCCCCGCTTCTCAGTAGTAGCTGACTACAAAGGGGACAGCTGATGGGCCCCGTGATTCAGAGGGACCACTGGAATCCGCTGCTGCAGACACTAAAAAGGAGGGATGCGGGCCCCCAAAAACATGCATGTACCGGGCCCCAAGATTTCTGTAACCGGACCTGACTACAATTATTTATTATTAAGGTGTCTTCTGCAAGGAAAACCCTCTAACCTTCACAAAAGTTACTCTTAATATAAGTATATTACAATAATATAGGGTTCTGATCAATTAAAAACACACACACATGCAGCCACAGCTCTTTAGGGTAGATCCTGAACTACGTCAGACAGTGAATTTAAGCAGCCATTTGCGCGCGGCAGATGTTCCCTTAGTGTGAGTACTATCAGCTGTAACGATGTATGACAGTACTTATGGGGAAGGGGCAGAGCCTTCCCTTACGATGGCTCCGTCCCCGCCATATATCTACGGACCCTGCGTAATGCGTGCGGGGGTCAGGATCTGCCCCTTTATCACTAAGCGGTTATGTCAGTTTGCGTACATGCGCAGTGCAGAAGAGCCGCTACATTCACAGATATGTTCCCTTTCCACGGCCATCCAAACACAAGTGCAGGGTATACTGTGATGTACAGGGGGAATGGTGGCCATGCTTTCTGTGAGGGATTCAGTAACAATGTAATGCAGTGGAAGCGGAGTCATGAATGAAATAAGCTTCACAGTAAATTAATATATATATTTTTTTTTCCCAAACGCAATGCATTTGCAGATTTCCCAGACATTTTTTTTATTGTGCTTGGCAAGTTACATGCAATGGTCCAGAATAGGCTATGAGTGTCATCTGCCAACAGCTGCCGAGAGTTAGACCATGGTTGATGAATATCAGGGTGATTATGATAGCAATATCATGAGGGGTGTGTTCTATACTGCTAAATGGGTGTGTCCTGTATCATCACAGGGGTGTGTCCTGTATCACCAAACAGGTGTGTCCTGTATCACCAAATGGGTGTGTCCTATAATCACCAAATGGGTGTGTCCTGTGAATAGTTCCACCCATGGGTGTCTCTAGCTCTGCCAGAAAAACTATTTCTCAATAAAAATATCAGCATCACTATTTATTCATTGTTCAGCTGACAGTGAATATATTGTGAATAGGAGACACACTGACATCTTCATCTTTATAGAAAAGATAAAACTAGGAGACACTGCAGCTGATTAACAAGAGACCAAAGTGTATTTTTCATGGTTGCAAAAATTTTATCTTTATTTAAAAACAATAAAATAGTCAACTGAGAGGATAATACAATATACAATAATAATACAATTCTGTGCTACTGGAAACCACTATTATTCTGTGTTTATTTTACTGCTGCTGTGGAGAAGGCACATTAATGTGTTATAAAGGGGATCAGTAACTACCGGTATAACCTGGCTTACTACCCCCCGGCGCCTCACAGAACCTGCTTTGCTGTAGGTTGATATGAACCGCGTCTACCTCTGCTGCACAGCTGCTTCCTGCTTCAGTTCCAGTCTAATGAACAGCTACACGGTTGTACTCTTTATATGTGCTTAAGGTATGGGCCATTCTCACCAAATATCACCCAGATGTAGAAAGCCAACATGAAGGACTGTAAGCTGCCACACGCTGATATCTGGTATTGGCTGCAGAGCTATGCTTTATTTCATATACAAAGTGCAACAATATCTAGTGTTAAGAAAGGGTGATAGATAAGTGGAATATTCTCCCATCTGAGAGGGTAGAGGTAACACAGGAGAACAGTGTAACATGCTGGGGATAAATATAAGGATAGCCTAAATCTCAAACTAAATTAAGAGTAAATAGGGTCTGGGGTCAGTATAGTTTTAAATAAAGAACAAAATACAGGTTTTTGGACCCTTAAAGAAAAGATCCTAGTGGCTATTTTATTACAGCGCACTGTCTGTTCACTCATAGTATTTGATGTCTCAATAAAGCACAAGGATTTGTCATGCCAGTTGAAATGTATTAGATCAGCTATAATAGCTGAGAGACAAATCATGCAGCTTAATAACTGTGATGTTTGTAGCGATTTTTTAATGGTCCCAACAAGTTATTCAAATATCAAAACATTATGTAGCAAGTGTAAACAAAGAGGTACTCGAAAAATCCAGCATATGCAGATAAGGTAAGTATAGAAATAATAAAGCAATGAAGAGTTCAGCATATGCAAAATGATGCCAGAGTCCAAAACGAAATGTTTAAGGGAGAGGGGTGAGAAAACCTAATCTAGTCCGGGTAAGCTGTCCCTAGTACAGACTACCAACCTCACGGTCAGGCTTCACGTGTTCCACGCAGGTAACTCACCCTCCCTACACTCGGAAGAATATCTCCTATACGCTGGTCTTCTGGTCTTTTAGTTCTCCGTGGGTACCTCAGGGCTTGTGGGATTGAAAGGCAGGCGGGGCGCCGGTGCTCGCGGCGCGTCCGTCTAAACAGCGTATGGCATGACATATAGCTATCTTTGTGCTTTATTGAGACATCAAATACTATGAGTGAACAGACAGTGCGCTGTAATAAAAGTAGCCACTAGGATCTTTACTTTAAGGGTCCAAAAACCTGTATTTTGTTCTGTATTATTGTTGGGCTATACGGTAGCACCCCCCACTGTGGGGTAGGTCTCACTCCTTATACTATATGTGCGGCAGAACTCTTTTGTTTTCAGTTTTAAATAAACAACTGGGCAGACTGGATGGGCCGTGTGGCTCTTATCTGCCGTCACTTCCTATGTTTCTATGACTTCTGTACGTAGCGTAGGTAAGTAAGTCTGGATCTGGCTCCAGATTCTATGTAATACCCCTTTCAGATCAGCAGAGGATCCCAGGGTCACAGACCCCGTTTCACACTGCAGGACAGACCCGGGAAATTCAGAGACCCGGGTCTGCCCTGTCGTCAAAGCAATGCGTAATTTGTTTACCGTTGCTCTGGCAACACTTGTTGCCAGAGCAATAGTAAAAAAAATGACACCAATCAGGTGCGTTAGGTGCTACCCGGGTTGAAAAACCCGTGTAGAACCTTTCACACTGCACCCCTACTCGTGTCGGACCCAGGAATAACCCTGCTTTTCACCCGGGTTGAATTTCCGGGTCTTCTGACACGGGTCCACCGGAAGTACCCCTTTCA
>WWET01000153.1:979772-1005292 GCA_011038615.1 Limnodynastes dumerilii | reverse complement strand
AAGGAGGACTCCAATGAATAGATACCCAAATAGTGAAAGAAGAACCCCACGAAGAAGAGAGTAAAGTCCCCTGGAGAGATGAAGTTTTAGATCCCCGGATAGGAGGGATAGAGATAAAAGAGATGGACAACATTATGATTCATACCCCTGGAGTAGGACAGATGGTAGGAGAGAATGGAAAAGATGGGAGGGTCATGATAAATTTAGACGAGATGACATCAGAGGAAGTGATAAAGAACGGAAAGAAAGAGAACGGGAAAGATTACAATTAGATCGGGATTATCGTGGAGAAGGTAGAGGGTATTTTTTAGGGTAGAACCCCCAGCATCCAAGGGTTGGAGAAAGGGGGATAAAAGAAAAGGAAAGAGAGGAGGGAAATTAGCCAAGAAACTAAAATTGAAAGGATTAAAAGAATGAAAATTCTTAAAGTAGATCAGACAAGAGAACAAGTAAGAATTTTCAATTTAAGGAAAGATATATTGTCGGAAGGAGAGGAAAAAGTGTTAGGAAAGGGCTTGAAATTTGCCCCCACAGAAAAAGGGGACAAATTTGATATGTTTTTAGGACTTCAGAAATTTGTGAGGGGATTGACCCTGAGGAAGTTTTTAAAAAACGAAGAGAAGGAAAGGAAAGAAAACCTTCCGAAAAAAATCAACATTTTTCCCACAACACCTGAAAGGCCACTGGATCAGTGCCTTTACAGATCTAGTAAAAAAATATCTAGATAAATTAGATTTTAGCAGGAATAAGGAGAATAATTTAAGTAAGGAAGAAAGAGAGGAGCTAAAATCATTGAAACAAAATGAGGACATTGGGCTGGATCCAGACCTTGTTAAGTGCATGAACTTAGTTACTCCTGGGCTAAACCATGTTGATTGCAGGGGAGTCATATTTCATCTGCTGCAAAGAGTATTAGTGTTGAGAGGTGATGTTTCTTATCCCAAGTCTAAATAACAATGTAATAGTACAGCTGGTCAGTATCTGTGTGCAGTAAGCAATTTAAAGATATATCCCTGCATGCAAAGTATACAATTAACTTGGCTCCCCCTGAATTCAACATGGTTTAGCCCAGGAGTAACTAAGTTCATTCACTTAACAAGGTCTGGATCCGGCCCATTGTGATTAAGGCGTCTGACAAAGGAGGTAGTATAGTTGTTTTGGATAAGGTCAGCTATGAGAAAGAATGCTATAGACCAGGGGTTCTCAATCCATGTCTCAACTCTGTCAGGTGGTACGCGTATCTCTGTCAGGTGGTACGCGGCAGGCAGCCGCAATGGCCTCTTGCTGGGACATTGTAATTTTGTTTAGTATAACAGTGCCAGACTTAAGCTACTTTTTACTCACCGTGGGGTAGATCCAAAACTACGTTTGCCGTACGTTTATTCGCGTAGCGTATTTTCGTTTGCGTATATTCTATACACTCCCCTAGGCACACCCCTTGAATGTACGTATTTTGTCAAGATACACTTTCCAAACCCTACCTTAACTTTTGCCAACGTAACTGCAGGGATACGCACACGTACATATAAGCAACACGTATTTACGCAGCTAAGCACGCCCATGCTGTACACTTTAAATATGAACCCCCACCTACTTAACGTATTTCAGACGTATTTTGGACTCACGTAAAATTGGCATGCCCACACGTAAGTATTTACGTGACACATACGTGAATGACCCTTACGTTCACAATTATGCTACGTTACTGAGCGTATTTTCTATGGTGCGCATGTGCTGTACTTACCAAAAGGCGATTTTACGTCTCCGCCACACATAAATTCACTCACAAGCGTTGTTCTGGATCTGGCCCCGTGTCAGTAAAGATCAGTTTAAGCCCGCAGCCTGTCACACTAAACAACATTACAGCATCCAGCAATTGCGAGCCAAGGGGGCGGAACTTCCTGCTGGCACTGCAGGAAGAGGATCCACAGAGCTGAAGGAAGGAAGTGCAGGAGGCTGGAGCAGGTAAAGTAAGAGGTGGAACTGGAGTGTGTATTGTGTGGAGAGGGAGATGCCAGAAGGGGGGAAATGTGTAATATGTAATGTGGAGAGGGATATAAAAGAAGGGCAGGGAGGATAGTGTAATGTTTGGAGAGGGATATATATATGAGTAGGAGTGTAATGTGTGGAGAGTGATATACATATGAGTAGGAGAGTGTAATGTGTGGGGAGGTGAGCAGGGGGTTGTAATATGTGAAGAGGGAGATAAAAGCAGGGGGGTGTAATATTTGAAAAGAGAGATGAGTAGGGAGGGTGTAATATGTGAAGAGGAAGATAAGAGTAGGTGTAATATGTGAAGAGGGAGATAAGAGTAAGGGGGTGTAATATGTGAAGAGGGAGATAAGAGTAGGGGGGCGTAATATGTGGAGAGGGAGATAAGAGCATTAAGGGAGATATAATTTGTAGAGAGGGATGTAACAGAGGGGGTGGATGGTTTAATGTGTGGAGAGGGATGTAACAGGAGTGTAATACATCATATGGGGAAAGGTATAATATTTCCAGGAGAAGCGTAATATGTAATTTGGGGAGTAGGGTGTATCTGAATGGGGGAGGTATAACAAATATTATGAGAAGAGGAAAATTAAATCTTGAGCCTAAAATTAACCTGAACTGAGCCTTATATATAAATATTACGCTAATTGTTGTATTTTTTTTAAAGTTAAATATTTTGGACTCAGTAAATGAATCATTTTTGCAAAGTGGTACTTCACCTTGTTCCTTAGCGAAATTAACAAATTAAAGGGCAACCCAAGTGAAAGAATTTTAGGGAAATTGAGAGAATGGATCACCATATTTTACAATAATAATACAATAACAGAAAAGGAAAGGGAAATCTTTATGAAAGAAAATCCGGATATTCCGGTTTTCTATGTGTTACCAAATGTGCACAAGTCACTAGTTGACACTCCAGGTAGACCCATAGTATCATGGCCAATTTGTCTGAAATGATAAATTCACTACTTCAACCACTAATGAAAAATATTAAGGCCTACCTGAAAGATACCGGACATCTGCTTTGAACCTTGAGAAGCTTTGAGGTAGAGTTTTCCCACATAATAACGGCGGACGTAAGTTCGCTTTATACGATCATCGACCACGATCAAGGTATAGAAGCAATAGAATGGGCATTAGAAAAAAGTGACACAGAAGAGAATAAAAAGAAAGTGATCAAAGAAGGAATTAGATTCATCCTGGAGAACAATTTCTTCTGGTTCAAGGAGGAATTTTTTCTCCAAAGGACTGGGACAGCAATGGGGACCAAATTTGCCCCCAGCTACGTCAATTTATTTATGGCGTGGTGGGAGGAGCAGTTCATTGAAAATCATCCCCTAGCTGAGAGACATCTTAAGATGTACAAATGGTACATTGATTATGTTTTTATGGTATGGAATGGCCCTAAAGAATGTTTGGATGAGTTTAGCGAATATCTAAATTCAAACAGGTTGAATATCCGCTTAAGTTTTAGAATAGAAGAAAAAGAGATTGGTTTTCTAGACATGGTAATTCAGAAGGAGGGCAATAGTTTGAAAACTAAAGGTTTTAAGAAACTAATGCCTTCATCCCACGTGAGAGCAGTCACCATCCAAACTGGCTGGATTCAGTGCTGTTCAGCCAGTTCTTGAGAATTAGAAGAAACTGTACAGATAAAGAACATTTCATAACTAAGGGTGAAGAACTAAAAGAACGGTTCAGGATAAAAGTATATGACCCGAAGAAAATTGAGGCCGCCATGGTGAAGGCAAAAAAGAAGAAAAGATCCCAGTTATTGAAAGAAAAGGGAAGGACAAAGAAGACAAAAGTGAAAGAGAGAGGAGTACCGTTTACCACTCAATTTAATTAAAATTATAAGGAAATTGAGAAAGTCATGAAAAAACATTGGGGGCTATTAAGAAACGATGCAGAACTAGAAGGAGTCATAGGAGAAAAAACAACATTTATTTACAGAAGAGATAAGAACATAAAAAATGATGTAGTAAGAAGTGTAATAACCAAACCTAAGAAGTTAGTGAACATACAAAACAAAGGTTTCTATCGCTGTGGGAATTCTGTAACCTGCAGGAATGTGAAGATGAAGAATTCCAAAATCAGCTCCTATATGAATCCAAGGATAGGGAAACAGCAGGAAATTAAGGATTTTATAACCTCTGATACTAAGAACTGTGTGTACTTAGTGGAATGTGCCTGTTCTAGGATCCATGTGGGGAGATCCACTAGGAAATTAAAGGAGAGGTGGAGACAGCATTTGAACAACTTAAAGAAAGGAGAATTGTCCCACCCCCTGTCACAGCATTTTAAGGAGAAACATGAATGTAGTAGTAAAGGGATTAAAAGTATAATAGATATTAAGAAAGTAGAGGGAAGCTGGAGAAATGATAGAAAACAGGAAGACCTCACTAAGGCAGAAATGGAGCTGCTTTTTAGACTGGGAGCGTTAGTCCCAGAAGGCCTTAATAGTCTTTTTGAGTTGAAATGGGTTTTAACATGATTTGGTATTTTAATATTTGTTTTTGGTTTTAGGAGTCATATTTAAAGAATTTAAGCTGCATTGTCACTTTTAAGGAATGAAGCTGCACTGTCACTTTACGAAATATGGAAGTACACGGACACCTTGGAGTGTTCAAAGTATATATGAATTGCACTTTTTAATTTAATTGATTGACACTGTCACTTTAAATTTAAATAGAATTTTTGTTCAAGATAGTTGTGCACTGTTTTTAATAACGATAATTGCACTGTTCACTTTAAAGATCATGGAAGAGATATAATTGATTATCACACTGGCCCTGTTAATGAAAAAGATATATTTGCACTGTCCAATTAATGATCACGTTGGCCCTTTAAGGTAAAAATATAAATTTGCACTGCTCAAAACTATTTTATATCATTTTATTGTAGTTTTGGAAGGAGGATTGTAGGATGACTGTATGAATATGACTCTAAGGAGGAAATATGGTTTAGAATGATTTGAATGTTTAATTAAGAATGTTTTTTATTTATGTTATTTGAGTTGAACTTTTTTTGTTTGTTGCTGAACGGAGACAGTGTATGTGAAACATCTAAGGAGAGCATTTACATATCGAAAGGCATACATACAAGAGGATTCTATTGTAAGTGCAACTTAATCACACTTTGACCCTGTGGGATTTTACGTACTGCACCATTTGGTTTTGGTTTTTTCCTCCGTATGAGAACTAGGACCCCGGATAGAGACCCCATAAGAAGCCGATTGGAAGAATATAAGGAGCTGAGGTCGTACCCGAGGGAGATTGTGTAGAGAGGCATACACTCAAGAGGAGTGCTCTGTGAGTATATTTCATTGTATCCATAATTGGATTGGTCGAACATACTGCACATGTGGGGTTGTCGTTTTCTATTTCCCTATATGAGGAGAAGCCCTACTGGATAGAGACACTTCAGGAGGCATAAACAACGGTAGATGGGCTTTTGATGCAAGATAGGAAGAGTGTAAGTACATGTCCTATCGTTGCGCTCCAGAGTGGTAATAGACTACACAGAATTTCTCTCTATTGTATTTACATGATTATTAAGTGGAAGCAGGGAACAACATAAGAAGAAGAGACACGAGGAGGAGAAAGCTGTTGAAAGATCATTTTATTTCGCATTTCATCAAGAGGAGATTCATGTAAGTGCAATAATCTACAGTTGATATACTGTGAAAGTCATGCTGCACTATGATCCCATCTTCTCATAGATTTTTCCATATGCGGACGCGAGTGGGAGGAACAGTGAGGACGGTACCTTGAAAGTCCACACTGAAATCTGAAAGGAAAAGAAGGACATTAGAAATACAAGAGTTGAAAGAGAAAGAAAAAAAGAGACATTTGAAAAAACATTCAGGACCACAGTGTGGTTCTAAAGGTGATATTATATTGTTTTAAAAAAGTGATGATGTCACACCCTAGAGCATGAGGATGGGAGCAGGGTGCGGAGTGAGAGGAGATCAGGGTCGGACTGGGGCACCAGGGAATACTGTGATGGGGGCCCACTGCATACTCATGGGTGTGGTTAAATGCGTGTGGTCAAAAAGTAATCAATGAAACTTGCAAATAAACTGTGTATCATCTGTTACACCCACAGACTGTTTCAATGGCTCAATATGAAAAGTGTGTTATACTATTAATTTTCAGTTACAGTGACCCATATAATTACAGTGAGTATCCTACTGACATATATACAAGGCAGAGAACATAATACTGATCACCTTACAATAAGGACTACTTAAGATAATAGCAACTTCATCCTAGTTACCGCCATACAATACAGATTATATTCTAGCTATTGCCATACCATACACACTGCACCCTTATATCACCATACAATAAACATTGCATCCTAGTTATCACCATATAATACACATTGCATCCTAGTTATCGCTATACAATACGCATTGCATCCTAGATATCGCCATACAATACACACGGCACCCTAGTTGTCACCATACAATACACATCGCATTTTAGTGACTGCCATACAATAATAGTTTTAGTTTGTCATTAGCAGTGCGGTCTGCATATAAATGTTGTTTGGTAAGTAAAGCGGTACTGGACTATTTCTATTCATATTTGTCTATCAAAATAACAGCTTTATTCCTATGCACAGGAAAAACCTATTAATATAAAAGTAATATTCTCAATGTACTAATGTGATATATAGAAAATATATATATAAAAAAAACCAAAAAACATTTTACTGGGCTACATTCAATTAAAACAAATTTCTGGAAATAAAACTATATGAGAAATTAACCAATGCAGTATAGAAATCTACACATATTAAAATACCTCCATCCAGCCTTTCTACCTCCTCCTTCTGTTTGTTTATCTTTAGCCGTCCAATATCCCTCTCCATGTGTGTGTGTGTATCTACAGTAATCTAATCTCCCCTCCATGAGAAAGTCTCTACAGTCATCTCCCATCCTTGTGTTTGTGTCTCTACAGTCATCCTTTCCTGCCCTCTGGTGCATCTCTAAAACCATCCAATCTCCCCCAGCACGTGTGTGTCTCTAGAGCCATCCAATTTTTCCTCTCCGTGTGTGTGTGTGTGTCTCCACAGTCAGCCTTTCTGCCTCTTCCTTGTGTGTGTCGGACTAGTCAGTCTTTCTGCCTCTTTCTTTTGTGTGTTCAATAAGCCTTATTACCCCAGTCTTGTATGTGTAAAGTCACACTTATTGCCCCTTCCTTGTGTGTGTCCAGTCAGACTTATTGCCCCTTCCTTGTGTGTGCCTAGTCAGACTTATTGCCCCTTTCTTGAGTGTGTCCAGTCAGACTTATTGCCCCTTCCATGTGTGTGCCCAGTCAGACTTATTGACCTTTCTTCTTTCTGTGTGACAATTCAGCCTTAATGCCCTTTCTTCTATGTGTCCAGCCAGCCTTATTGCCCCTCCTTCTGTGTCCAACCAGCCTTTTTGCCCCCATTTTATTCTTTTCAGTCAGCCTTATTGCTCCTCCTTCCGTGTCCAGTCAGCTTTCTACCCCCTCCTTCTGTGTATTCAACCAGCCTTTTTGGACCCTCCTTCTGTGTATCCAACCAGTCTTACCCCCCCCCCTCTTTATTTGTATCAAGTCAGCCTTGGCCCCTTCTTCTGTTTATCCAACCAGACTTATTGCCTCACCTTCTGTGTCAAGACAGCATTATTGCCCCCTCCTTCTGTGTCAATTCAGCCTTATTGTCCCCTCCTTCTATGTCCAGCCAGCCTTATTTCCCCCTCTTTATTTGTGCACAATCAGCCTTATTTGCCCCATTTTTCTGTGTGTCAATCCAGCCTTATTGCCCCACCTTCTGTGTCCAGGCAGCCTTATTACCCCCTCCTCCTATGTCTATTTAGCTTTATTGCCTCCCTCAATTTTTGTCCAGTCAGCCTTATTGGCCCCTTTTTCTGTTTGTCCAACCAGCCTTATTGCCCCACCTTCTGTGTCCAGCCAGCCATATTGAGCCCTCCTTCTGTGTTTATTAAGCCTTACTGCCCACTCAATCTGTGTCCAGCCCACCTTATTTCCCCCGGTTAATTTATTAAGCCTTATTGTCTCTTCCTTCTGTGTCCAACCAGTATTATTTCTCTTTCTTTATTTGTGTCCAGTCAGCCTTGGCCCCTTTTTCTGTTTGTCTAACTAGCACTTATTGCCCCACCTTCTGTGCCAGCCAGCCTTATTGCCCCTTCCCCTTCCTTCTGTGTCAATTTAGCCTTATTGCCCCCTCCTTCTGTGTCCAGTCAGCCTTATTTCCCCCCTCTTTATTTATGTCTAGGCAGCCTTATTTGCCCTTTTACTGTTTGTCCAACCAGGCATATTGTCCCACCTTCTGTGTCCAGCCAGCCTTATTGCCCCCTCTTCTGTGTCCAGCCAGCCTTATTGAAACCCCTATTAATTATTTTCCAGTCAGCCTTATTGCCCCCTCCTTTTGTGTTAAACCAGTCTAATTTCCCCCTCTTTGTGTCCAGTTAGATTTATACCCCCTCCTGTGTATTCAACCAGCCTTATTGCCCCTTCCTACTGTTTCCAAACAATAATTTTGCCCTCTTTGTGTCCACCCATCCTTATTACCTCTCATTATGTGTCCACGGTCCACCTAACATTATTTCCCCTCTTTGTGTCCCTTCAATCTTATTGATGCTGCCCCTTTACGTGTGCCCCATCCATGGTAGTTAAATCCCCATTCCCCAACTACCTTCCATAATCTTACCTGGCTTGATGTCTTCTATTTTCCAGCTCTCTCCTTTGCGGCGCGTGCTCTACAGAATTATGATGCCAGCGTGACCTTAGGTCACGTTGGCGTCATGTGAAGTGAGCTGCGGGCGGCTGTGCGTTGCACAGGCAGCACTGCAGCGGGGCTGGGGTGAGAGGAGACAGCTGACAGAAGTGCTGGGAGGAAGACAATGGACTCCATTTAATGCAAATTAAATGGATAATTGCCTCTAGTACTTATGCCACTGCGCCTAATCTTGTGTCATATGCTGGTACCTTCTGTTACTTTTTGTGGGATAACTAGTGTTCACATATACAAATGTGATGCAAATTGTCTTCTAGTCAATCAAATAGATCCAAATACCATCCACAGGCTGTTTAAGGGAGGTGTCTATTATCACAGTTTGTGCAGATGCTTCTTTTTCATTTTGTCTGTCTTTTATACCGTCCTCCTGTCAATCCTTTCCAATATGTAAAGACATTCAAAATCAGAAGAGGAAATATGTGAAGAAAAGAGATATATGGAATCATGTGATACATGTATGATGGTATAGTTTATCTTTATTTTTTCATCCTACTCTCAAAGGGAATATCCTGACCCCAGCATACGTGCGTGCGAGGGTTCATAAGTACACTCCCATAGCGGGGAATGTACGCCCCCTGCACTCCCTACTGTCAGTGCTTTCCCCACCCCCAACCCCTAATTTACATGGCTATTCCTGCCTATTGTAAGTGAAGGGTCTGCCCCTTCATTGTAAGTACTAATGTACATAACTTCATTACGTATGTTAGTACTTACGCACAGGGAACCTTTGGCGTGCGCATGTGCAGATGTTCCCAGACAGGGGACTTACATAAATGACTTGCGTAAGTCCCCTGTTGGCCACAGTTCAGGATCCGTCACAAATTCCCTTGTTCCATCTGCACGTAAAATAAAATTATGTTCAATAAATACTTTTTTTCCTCCTCACTCCTTCACCAGTATAATATATAATAAATGAAAGAAACCAAAAACAAATCATGTAGATTGTAGCAGATTTATCAATTAGTTCTACTCAAATGGTCCTTCTTAAAATAGGTGCATATAAACAATATAATTACTCTGTCCTCCACAGATCACAGGAATCCTTCCAATTAGTTCTTTGAATCTTGACATTAAAATTTCCATTGAAATCTCATACATTCAAAATTCCCCCTTCCCCCATGATGGATATGGAAAACACCTACTCTCTGATAAATATAGCAGCCTTAGTGGGAAGATCCAAATAGTAGGAACGTGTAACAAAAGAGGCCAAATGCCTCACTAAAGGATAATATTACTTTCCTGTGCAGAGAGAGAGAGGAGACCACACGTCCAACCTCTGCTACCAATGCGTTTCTACTAATAGTGTAGTTTTCAAGGTGATTGACATGGGATGCCATGGAGCGCTTCTTATATCCTGTATGACATCTTTCTATACACATTTTAGCTTTTCCACATTTCCAACTTTAAACCATATATACATTAGCTGATCTTAAGACAAATGGTCCCTATAAGACAAAACAAGTGCTGGCAATTCAAATGCAAGTGTGTTTCACAAAATAAATATTAGTACTAATGTTGGCAATTAATGTTTTACAACTTGATCTAAAAGTTGGCGAAGATAGAGTCAGTGCATAGTCGTTATTAACATAAAGTAAATTATTATTGTGAGCTGCGCCTTTTTAGCTGTATAAAACCAAAAAACCAATGAGGCCCACCAGCAAGGGCAAAACCAAACAAACACATCAATTGTGTGTAACCATCCAAATACCATAACTTGTAGACAGACAAAAATATTGTTTGCGCCTTTTTAGCTGTAAACCAACGCCAATTGCACATTCTTTAACAATGCAAAATTCCACACTCAAAAAAACATTATAAACTGTTTCCAATCCTCATAAACACCATCAGCTGACTGAGCAGGTGCCTAACTACAGATCCTAGCTCTATTTTCCACACAAATATTATATGACGCTGGGCAGGTGAGCTTAACCCAATATAGCTATATTGTGAACTAAACCTCATTTTTATGTATGTGCTGACACATAGTGTTATATAATGTTCGTTTGGAATGCCAGACCTCTCTTTTGTTCCTTGTAGCTGCACAGTGGTAATTTTGGTCCTTGGCTGCAACTCTCCATTTATATATACACTTGCACACATTTCATATATTGAATTAGAAGTGCAGCCTGTGTTTTCTTGTTACTGTTACCAGTTTTTCATTGGGAGTCTGACCTCTCCCCAATATGGCCGCTGCACACTGTTCAAATGGCAGGGTTGTCTTAATACAGACCTCCTGAGTACACATATAGCAGATGGATAGGGACTCACCTACAGGAGGTGCCTTGATGCTGGGCAGATGAGCTTAACCCTGCTGTTCTGCTCGGATCTACTATACTCATGTATTGTTCGGGTCAATATAACCCGTATCATAAAATTATGCTTTTCATTAATATTCAAACAAGGGATATTCTAAAGACTTTTATAAGAGTAAATAAACATTCAGATGAACAAACCAAACCAAAAAAAATTACATATATAACATTTTTGTAAAGTTGTTTTACATAGGTATTTACATAGGTATGATTTTCTTCCACAGATACATCTTCGCTATCAGAAGATTCCCCAAATGCTAGAAGCTCAGCATCAGTCAAAGTTTTTCGTTTGGCCATAATGATATTGGACGTTTTACGTGCGTGCGGGGATCTGTACGTCCGCTAGAGAGGGGGGAGTGCACACCCGCTGTCACTCCACTCTCTCGTTAAATGCATTAATTGTGTCATGCGGATCAGCGGTCCGTGCGACCGCTGATCCGGAGCAGTGTGGGAGCCACCTCTCACACTGTACACTTAGCATGCTTCCCCCCGCCCACTTTAGCAGGAGGAGGGGAAGCACAGCCCATTTCCTGGGATCTATCATAACCCTAGCGTAACATCTGGAGAGTGCATGAGCCCTCCAGTGAAGTCAGGTCACTTACGCACCTTGTGTGCGTAAGTGACCTAACGTTATTAGGTCTGAATCCGGTCCATTGATCAATCTCCAACTAAATTTCAGTCATTCTAATTCATGTATTTATAGCCAAATGAGAGAATCAAAAGAAGACTCGCAAACACTTGAAGTTCAGCATGAATATCTGACTCGACTTGCTGAGTCTTGCTGGGACTTGTTGAAACTTTGGGCTGGATCCAGACCTAGTTAAGTGCTTGAACTTAGTTACTCCTGGGCTAAACCATGTTGATTGCAGAGTAGTCATATTTCATCTGTCGCAAACAGTATTAGAGTTGAGGAGTGATTTTTTTTCCTATCCCAAGTCTAAATAACAGTGTGATAGTAAAGCTGGTCAGTATCTGTGTGCAATAAGCAATTCAATGATATATCCCTGCATGCAAAGAATACAATAAACTTGACTCCCCCTGAAATCAACATGGTTTAGCCCAGGAGTAACTAAGTTCAAGCCCTTAACTAGGTCTGGATCAGGCCCTTTGTGAATAAATGTGTGAAAAGGTGAAAAGATGACTTAATCCAAATGTAAACCAATGAACTGACACTGTGGGGTAGATCCAGACCTACGTACAACAGTGAAGTTACACTAGCTGCTAGCATAATATCGGCTGTTTGTACGTACTGCACATGCGCACGGCAGATGTTACGACACGTAACTCTGGTTGGCTGTAACACTGTAGTAATTACGTATGAAGGGGCGTGCCAAAAATACGCTAGCCGTATCTACACTTCAACTACGCAATGGAGGCATTTAAACTGTACAGTATGGGCTGGGTCAGGCAGTTACATCCATCAGGATGATACGTACGTGAGCGGTTACACTTTGAAAAGTTAAGGTAGGCTTTTGGTAGACATAAATCAGAAAAAGTATGTCTATCCGATGGGAGTGCCAGGGCCTGTGCATTGTACTTACAATAGCATAAATATGCTACGCTCACAAACGTAACAAGCACGTAGGTCTGGATCTGGCCCTGTATTCTTAATTTTCAGAATTTATATTGTTGAAGTAATGTGTTTTGACACATTTACGGTCACTCACTAGTATAATATTCACATATTGGACATATCAACCCGAACAGTACATTAGTACTAACTACTCATAACTTGAAAAAATATATATATATATTTATTTGGATCATAACAATGATTTGCCAAAAAAATAAAAGTCATAAAATATGGAATCATAATTACATAAATAACAAACTGACACCGAAACAAATTTTGTTTCGGATCAAATAGTCTCAAACAGAACAGCAGGGTTAACCCAATATAGCTATATTGTGAACTACTCCTCCACAATATTGAGCCAAACAAGCTGGCGTGCAAATGTAATAGGTAAGGTAAGTCCCAGTTCTTATAGCCAGGCAGGCTGGTTTGCAAACGCTAGAGTAAATATGGTTAACACTAAATTTAGCCAGCTAAACTGATGTGCAAAAGGCAAAGTAAGTACTAGGTAACATAAAGTATAGCCAGGCAGGCTGACAGGTAAAGGTTGCAGACCAGGTAAGTATTAAGTAACATAAAGTATAGCCAGGTAGACTGACAGGTAAGGATTACAGACCAGGTAAGTATTACAGCCACAGTATAAAGCCCAACAAGACAGGCACCTACCACAGTGACAGACAAAAGGAGCCAACAGGACAAGTATACCCACTGCTAGACAGGACACAGAGGTAAACAGAGAATCGAGCAACAAGATCCGGTCAGGATAGGCCGGGCATGAGGAGGGGCAGGAGGCTGGTGTACAGATCACCTAGCAACAATCTGGATGCCCAGCTCAGCCGTGGGAAGAGCCATCAGATTACAGGCAGTAAGAGCGGCATGAGAAGAGGCAAGAGGCTGGCATCCAGATCGCCTAGCAACAATCTGGACGTCCAGCCCTGCTGTGGAGAGATGCAAAATATTAAACGCTGACACGGTGTATGACAACAGCACTCCACTAGCCTGATGATGTCCACCTCTTCTTTTTTTAAAAAGCTTGATCTTCTGGACTCTGTGGCTGCCAATGGAACTCTGGGCTCCAGTTTCTGAACTGCTCTCTCTTTTATGACATCAACAACCACCTCGCATACCAGGTTTAGAGTGCAGCTGTGCTTTGTCTCTTCGCTTTTGTCTGTTGCTACTACTTCGTCTAACAACCTGTTGCCTATAATCTGATGTATAGTGATATGTTAAGTGCTGCAACAAATACTTCTCAATCATCAAAATTCTCTCTGTTTCTAACCCTTCTGCTCTGTGGGTACCTGATAACTATCAGCTGAAACCATGTGGAATGCCAGTGGCAGGTGGTATAGACTTATGATTCCCCTGATACAACTGTCAATCCATTCCTTCATCCTCCTAAAATAATTTTCCCTACGATCAATTAAACATATTATGTTCCTCTTTCTAACCTCTGTTGGCCACTCCTTAAGATTTATTTAAGTTCATATTGTTGTTACATTCTGGACTGCTGTATCCTGTTTTGCCTTTAGGGGCAGACCTGGACAATTTATTCCTATTTGGATATTTCTATTACCTGCCCGTAGAGGCTGCACACTCTCTCTGGGACTAATCTTGTTATGTGCTTGTTATACTACACCTATACTCTGGGTTTATCTATTCCATGATTCCAGGGCAAGGTGTGGGTTCATTGCTTCCTATTTCCTGTTTCCTGTGCTGCAAGAGTGTTTGCTGTTCTGTTCTCAACTGTGGTCCTGTTATCTGATTCTCCCTGGATCCCTGCTTTATACCATTTGGCTAGCTGCCAGAGGCCACACCAACTGCCCAGTTGCCTGAGACCACATCACCTGCTTAGTTGCCCCTACCAGAACCTGTGATAGAGTCATCAAAAACAGAGAACTTGGGTTATTTTGAGGGGGACCTGAAACAATTTGTTTACCTCATAACCTTTTGTGTAAAGAGGTTTAAGGTTGGAGTGGAAACCACTGAATATATTGTGGTGGTAGAAATGATCTCTTGTGCGTCTTGTGAGTCTTTTATGCACACCTGGGACCCCATAATTTGGGACTTCTGGGCCTTTAGTGAGGCAGTGACCAGGAGATATGCACCAGCGGTCAACACACTGTTTTCTGGGCGCCTCGTCAAACAGCCAATCACAATCCTAGTCTCTACTTCAAATACCATCTTTGTCGGAACCATTTTGACAAGAGAGCTCTTATTCCAAAATCCTCCACTGACGTCGTCTTCTGGTTTCTCATCTAGTAAGAAAAAAAAGTCCAGAAGGAAGAAGTAGAGCATGAGGGTTTTCTTGGATGTTCTGTGTTGAATCTGCCTTCCACAGGTGGGCATAATGTTACATTCCAAACTGCGGTATCCTGTTTTGCTTCTAAGGGCAGACCTGGAAAAGTTATTCCTATTGTAGACATTTCTATTACCTGCCCCTAGAGGCTGCTATTGGGCAGTCTCTCTGGGACTAATCTTGTTATGTGCTCATTATCCTATACCTGTGCTCTGAGTTTATCTATTCCATGATTCCAAAGCAAGGTGTGGGTCATTTCTTCCTATTTCCTGTGCTGCAAGAGTGTTTTCTGTTCTCAACCATGGTCCTGTTATCTGATTCTCCCTGTCTCCTGGATCCCTGCTTTATTCCAGCCAAGCTGCTCACTCTCTGGACTTTATTTGTACTTTCTAGCTTACATCCTGTGGATCTGCTACACCTGCATATTTCACCTGTAGACTCATTTTGACTTTTTGCATTCCTGGTATCCTTGTGTACCTGTTATCTGTGCTTATTTCTGCACTATCTGCATACTCCTTTGTTACGTCTCCTCTATCATCCTTCTCCTTTTACAATAAACCTCATCAGTTCCCTTACTATCGTGTCATACCAATCATAACAATTGTATACATTTTTTTTATGGATTTTAGGGACAAACAAATGCCACAGACAAACACATTAATATCACACTGTTTGGCAAGAAATTTATATTATTTTTGGTTTTAATTTTGTATATTTTAGAAAATTAGAATTCTCTTTGAATAAAAAAATGATTTGCTATGTAAACATTATTGCGGTATTCTGTTAAAAGACAGTGCCATTGGGGTAGATCCAAAACTCCGCTTGCAATACATTTACTCGCGTAGAATATTTACGCGTGCATACCTTCTATACACTCCCCTTGGCACACCCCTTGAATGTACGTATTTTGTCCGAGATCCGCTTTCCAAACCCTACCTTAACTTTTTCCCATGTAACCAATGTCATCTGCTCACGTATGTATGTGCAACATGTATTTAAGCAGCTAAGCAATAGCAATAGCTAAATAATAATGTACACTTTAAATACAAACCCCCGCCTATATAGCGTATTTCAGACGTATTTTAGACTCACGTAAAAATGGCACGCCCTCACGTAAAGATTTACGCGACACATATGTGAATGCCCCATACGTTCACATTTACGCTATGTTACGGAGCGTATTTTCTATGGTGCGCATGCGCAGTACTTACCAAAACGCAATTTTACGTCTAAATTCACTCACAAGCGTTGTTCTGGATCTGGCCCTTTGTGTTTTAAACATTTGCAGTAATTTTCATTGTTTAGGAAAATGGCTTTCATATGTTTAATCAAAATAGTAGAGTTCCATCTCAATTTATCATTTTATTGTCCCTGTACAATGACGTTGAGCCTTGGATGCAGTTCAAACTTAGTCGAAATTTTTAGTTTGATTGCATTGTCATTTTTATTCAAGTACAGACATTTATCTACTTACTATGAATGCCAATATTTGCACGCTGCATTACACAAATGTCAAATCTGATCAAATTAAATATAATATTAAATATATTAGTCAGCAGGTACTTGTGGCTCTAATAAAGTCAAATGCAGACTTATTCTTGCTAACGATACTATTGATTATCTTATTCCAGCTGCTTCACTGAACACACAATCCATGCAAAGGATTGTTCATTGTACTATGACTTGCTGTGAAATTGTCACTTTAAAGCATTTTAAATTTATTCACTTGTTGACTGGGAACAGGGAGTTTTGATGGAGCGTCACACGATTACCATTAACATCTGATGTGTGAAATTACTTTTCAAATTATTGTGTTTTTATGCTTAGCGCAATTTGTTCATTTTGCCAAAGTATAATAGTACAGGCTGAATATATGTGTATCAAAGCCTTGTTAGGAAATGCAAGTTATTACTGTTAACATTCTTTTATACAGCATGAATATAAATGAAAATAAATTGGATTTTCAGGATTTACTATGGGCACTATTGGACTAAAGTAATCTACTTTTGTTTAAGTGGATATTGAATGCAAAACTTACTTTTAAATTAAATCTATATGAATAGTTTTTTTTTACATAATTTTTGGTTGAGGAAGTGTGATCACCAATGCTGAAATCGCATGGGGCAATGGGCCAAATCCAGAACGAATTTACGCATGGCGGAGACGTAAAATCACCTTTTGGTAAGTACTGCGCATGCACACCATAGAAAATACGCACAGTAACGTAGTGTAATTGTGACACGTATGTGTCACGTAAATACTTACGTGTGGGCTTGCCAATTTTATGTGAGTCCAAAATACGTCTGAAATACGTTAAGTAGGCAGGGGTTTGTATTTAAAGTGTACAGTATGGGTGTGCTTAGCTGTGTAAATTCGTGTTGCCCATACGTACGTGTGCGTATCACTGCGGTTACGTTGGCAAAAGTTAAGGTAGGGTTTGGAAAGCGTATCTTGACAAAATACGTATGTTCAAGGGGTGTTTCTTGGGGAGTGTATAGAATATACGCACACGAAAATACGCTACGCGAATAAACGTACGGCAAACGTAGTTCTGGATCTACCCCAATGTTTGCAGTTTATATACATACATTCCTAATATTTGTGCATCATTAATGTTTAACTGAATATATGATTAATTTACTTATTTTATGTCTTAAAACTGGTTTGAGTGTAAACCATGTTCCCTTCAATAACAAGGTGCTCTAATAGTGTCACATTTGGCTGCAGGATAAAATAATCTATTCATGTACAAGTTAGAATATAAATGGTTTGGTCCTATAAATTTGTAGGTGGTAATTTTGGAAAATAGCAATTCTGCTCACAAAACAATCATATTCACCAGTGAATAATAGCAACTTAATTATATTAGAAAAACTTAATTATATTGCATAGACCTTCTGTAGAGTGAAAGGGCTCTCAAAGGTTTATAAATAATCCCTTCTAGTAGATTAATAACTACAAGTAACACCTTAATTTATATATGGGATGATGGACACTTTTATATAAAGTACTTATAGCCAGACAGCACAATCATATTTTTTTTTAACTTTGTGACCTTATGGAAAAGAGTAATTCTCGGAATAATAGATCCAGTCCTAAATCTACAGATTCCCAACCAACAGGAATTAAAGACTCACATAAAAATTGTTATTCTTATTGAAACTATAGATTCAGGGTTCATCTGACTTTTCAGGATTCAATTGTGTCTTCTGTGGAATAGTGTAGTAAAGACAGTTGGCCTGATTTGAAGTTAGTACTACTCAAATCAAAGTGGCGTATTTTGTGTCAGTTTGTATTGTTCATTAGCAATGTAACCAACTTTAATACCAGTGCAGCTAACAATTGAAGTCCCCTATAACTTTAAAGGTTGGGATGCAGCAAGTCTAACACTGTTTTTTTTATAATTGTGACTGTGACAACAATGGATACACAGATGTTTTCATTCTCTTGGTAGGGGTCCAAATAATAGTTATTCTCAAGGTCTAGCTGCAAGGAGTGGAAACTAAAATGACTGGAGAGTACAGAAATAAATCCAACAGACAAGTATAATAAAATAGTGGGCGTGTCTGGGAAAGTGGGTGTGTCTTGCATTGGCCAGACCAGCGGGTCTAGTGCCTGCCCTTTTTATTTAACAACCATCCATATGTCTGCCTCTTATTATTTGTCCAGGATTCATATGTCCAGCCTCCAAATCCACCTCTTTGTTTGTCCTACCTCCATATCTGCCTATTATTATTATTATTATTTTTATTATTATTATTTCCAGCATCCATACAGTATGCCCCCCCCCCCNNTTTGTCCAGTCTACATCTCTGCCTCTTTATTAATTGTCCTGCCTCCATTTCTGCCCCTTATAATGTCCAGCCTCCACATCTGCCCCTTGTAATGTCTAGACTCCACATCTGCCCCTTGTAAAGTCCAGCCTTCATGTGTGCCCCTTATGTCCAGCCTCCTTGTATGCCCCTTGTAATGTCCAGCCTCCATGTGCGCTCCTTGTAATGTCCAGCATCCATTGTTTGCCCCTTTTAATGTCCAGCCTCCATTGTTTGCCCCTTTTAATGTCCAGCCTCCATTGTCTGCCCCTTTTAATGTCCAGCCTCCATTGTCTGCCCCCTTGTAATGTCCAGCCTCCAAGGTGTGCCCCTTATAATGAACAACCAGCCTCCATGTCTGCCCCTTGTAATGACCAGCCTCTATGTCTGCCCCTTGTAATGGTCAACCTCCATTGTGTGCCTCTTGTAATGTCCAGCCTCAATTGTCTGACCCTTTTAATGCCCAGCTTCTATTATCTGCCCCCTTGTAATGTCCAGCCTCCAAGACTGCCCCTTGTAATGACCAGCCTCCTTGTCTTCTCTTACTTACCTTTGATGTCTTCTCCCTTCCTCCACGGTGCGCTCTCTCTCTGTTGCTCGCTGGTCTGCGGTCACAAGGTGCGGCAGTACTAGTAATACAGCCCTGTAGAACCAAATCTGTCTCTAGAAGGTTCATAGGGCTCATAGGTTTGGTCACTGCTATTCAAAGTAACAGGTTTGGTCCTACAGGGCTCCCATAGGATCCCTGTATTACCTGTCCTGGCTGTTCTGTTTAAAACCCTGCCGCATATAACGTGGCACGGGCTTTAAAAAAAAAACAAAAAAAAACAAGACAAAAAAAAACAACTAATTTGTCTCGAGAGTCTGATCTCTCGGGACAAGTTGTAAGGCGGGCGGAACAGCAGGAAAGTCTCCCGAAAGTGGGACTCTCCCGCTGGAATAGGGACAATTGGGAGGTATGTGTAAACTGAGGATACTGAGAGGGCAGGAATGAGGCCAATAAACAAGGAATAGTCCTGATAATATGTAATCTGATTGTGCTATATAAAAACCTGTTAATAAATACATTAATACAACAGAACAACATTAACACCATTGTCACTCCCCCGCTTAGAAACTCTGCTTTCCAAAAGAAGGACATCCGAAAGTTCCTTTTTTCAGATGTCCCTATTTTGAATAAAGCAGAGTTTCTATTCTTTATTTTTTTTAGAATGGGTGAGTATGCTGTTTGGCATACGTCATCTATTCACCTTCGGAAACGGCGATATTTCTCTGCTGCACCTCCACCGCTGATATCGCCGGACAGGTGAGTAAACTATCTTTGCGGGGTAGGAAGGGTTAGGGTCAAGCTGTAGGGGAGGGAGGGATAGGGTCAGGCTGCAGGGGAGGGAGGGTTAGGGTCAGGCTGCAGGAAATGGTGGGTTAGGGTCAGGTTGCAAGTAAGGGAGGGTTAGGTTCATGCTGCCAAGAAAGGAGGGTTAGGGTTAGGGTAGTGAGAGACGAGGGTTAGGGTTAGAATTAGGGAAAGGAGTGGGGACTATTTTTACTTGCCATTTTGGAGCACAGAGCTTTCGGTGCTCTGTGTATAGATTGCTATGCCTCATCGAATCAGGCGATTAGTTATGAACTGGCAGGGAGGAAACGGCTGATTCGAAAATCAGCCGTTCGGATCAAAGCCGCACACCCCATTAACACATTAACCTGGTTCTTGCTCTGACCCAATAAACCTAAAACAAAAGTAAAAACACAACAAGCTAATTTCCTAGATATCTCGTAATGTTCCTTTACCACTAGTAATAAAAAAGTAAAGGAATAGTAGTATTAGTGCCATTGGGCTGTATCCAGATTTAAGTAAGTGCTTGAAATTAAGAGAGGAAGGTTACACCTGGGCTAAACCATGCTGATTTCAGGTTAATTGTATTCTTTGCATGCGATATCTTTGAATTGCTTACTGCACACAGATACTGACCAGCTTTACCATCACACTGTTATTTAGACTTGGGATAGGAAACATCACCTCTCAACTCTAATACTGTTTGCAACAGAAGAAATATGACTCCCCTGCAATCAACATGGTTTATACCAGGAGTAACTTTCCTCTCTTAGGACCTGATTCACACTTAAGAGTGAGTTAGGTGCGTGCGGATGCGCACCTAACTCACTCTTCTATCCCCCGCCCCTCCCCCTGTTTTTAGGTACCTTATGGCACTTACGAGTGCCATAGGGCTACCTTATGTGTCCGTGCAATGTCCGTACAGACATTGCACCTCTCCGCCTCCCACTCGCCCTCCCAGCTAATCTAAATGACTCCTCCCTCCCACTTCTGACTAACAACGCCCAAGGCGGCATTACGCTGCCTCTTTTTACGGGACAAAGACCGCACCTACACTATCTACGTGCCTATCGGCTACGTAGATAACGTAAATTACCTACTACGCATGCGCAGTAGGTAATTTCGTTCAGATGCGTACTTAAGAAGCCGCAGCTTCTTAAGTGTGAATCAGGTCCTTAATTTCAAGCACTTACTTAAGTCTGGATCCAGCCCATTAATCTTTACTTTCCACATAATTTACTGCTAAATATTATATGAATTTGTAGACATATGCAAAGATATTTGTTTGAAAGTTCATGCTTTATTAATTTTATCAAAACTTCCAAAAGTTATCTGTCTTTATCCTGCAGGATTACTAAAATTCCTCTTAGCTCTGATAGATATAATTTTGTCATTAATCTCATGTATCTCATTTTTTCTAAAATTCTGTGGAGATTTGGTTCCTATTAAGGGTAAGTTAATCTGCCCCTGCTTTTGAGTAGATCGGTGTTTTTATTTCTGGGGTCTACTCATAAACACTCTCTGTAAGACTTACTAATCCATCTTTAATTAACTATATCTAGCTTTTTAAATAAAAAAGCATTTTACCCTCTATAACCATAGTACCACAGCAACTAGCAAGAAATTTGCCCGATTCATGCCACTATAAAAATAATATACTTCACAAAATGTCACAAAAATGTATGCCACAGATAATTCAAATAAGCACTTGTTACAAGTTGTAAAGAATGTTACATTACAGTACAATTTGCCAAAGTGCCTAAGAAAGAACAGCCAGATAAAGGAATTGATTTGCTTTGCTAATGGCAGTTGTAATCTCACAACTTGACACTCTACTATATCAGAATCGCCTTCTTGCTTGGCAAAGGTCTTACAAGATTCTTTGCATATTTTATTGAAGGAGACTCTTAAAATGTACATTATGCAGAGATTGTTGAGCCTCTAACATCAATTTCAATAGTTTTACAACATGCACTGCAAATTATGCCTTGTTTAAGGCCATGAATTTTAAAAAGTTGAACTTGAACTGCAAATTTTAAAAAGGAGATGGTAAAGGATACAACTGTAACATTAACAAAAATATTGAGATAGAATATTATTATATTCTTTATTTGTTCTGATTTTAGAAGAAAAATAAATATGACACATGAAAAAAAAACTATATTATAAAACCTCTCTGAGACAAGATATTATCCAAACTTCAATGTGTAAATTCAGACCAAACCCTTAGAATGTTCTTGATGATATTAGCCCATTCAATAGATTAATACCAGGTGGTCACCCTCCAGGGATCAAATGGCTAAACAGTCTTCATCCGTGTCTTTATAATTTTAGCAGTCTCCGGATCGGCATATCCATATCTAGCTCGGGTAATATCTTGTCTCATTTATTTTCCACAAATAGCCCTCAATTTATACTATTCTGGACTGAAAGAGTAATACTCTGCCTGTTACTGTTTGCCCGCAATATTGCCGTACAGTCTCCGTTATACAGTTTGCAGTCTCCAAATATAACAATTCTGGATTGACTGATAATACTTTGCAAACAACATTCATATTTATATCTTTGGATTGATTGATCTTTATTGCCTGAGGATTATTGCTCTCTGTTTATTGGCACAAAAACGGATGCATCCTCCATAGTATCTACTCCGGTGTATGTTGTAGAATTCTCCATGCATTGTGGTTTATTTTAATGATTTTATTGGGCTTCACTTATATGTTTATATGTTAATAAATTATATTGATATCAGGTTGCCGTTTATATGTTTTTCATCAGCACCGGCCATTGATTGTTTTTACATATATAATTAGTTGGAATATTTATAGCACTGTTTACATATATACTTTTTTGCTGTTTTATAAATGTCAATAAATATTACTATTATAATAATAATAAGCCAGATTTCCATGTAAGCCCGAAAGGGGACTTATGCAAGCCGCTTGCATAAGTCCCCTTGAATGTAACATCAGCGCATGTGCATACCAGATGTTACTCAACGGCTTTACATGAGGACGGAACACTTCTTGGAGATCAGTCTGTCGGGGCGGAGTTTGCCATCTACATGGTAAAATCCCACAATGGAGGCGGACTTTGCCATGCTAATAAGGCATAAGGGGCAGCATTAAGCAGATTTGCACAGATATTAATTCATATGAATGAAGATCTGTAAACTTAAGGTTAGGTTATGGACACGGAAGTATCAATAATTCCGCATGTCAGAGGGGAGTGACGGGGAGTTCATTCCCCTTTTCCGAATGTTATTACATACCCCAGACGTACGGAAAGCGTGTTGGGGTATTTGTCCGGTCCAATGTTATTTATATTGCAAAAGTTAAAGACTCTGTGATTGCAGGGTATAACATGGCGCCAATGTTACATGTCAAGGTGACTTACACAACTGACTTGCATAAGTCCCCTTACTCACTTATTTCTGAATTACAACCTTATTCTGTATATAGTGCATGTAGTTCTGAGGTTTCTTTTTAATTTAAATTGTTTTAGCCTGTGTGTATTCTTACAGAGCTTAGAGCTGCAGTCTCTTTTACACCTTACAATTAAACAATGATGATTATAAAAGTGCTAGAAGCCACCACAACTTATAGCAATCATCCTGATTGTTGTTTACAGCCAAGACAGGCTCTGCTCCTTTCAGCCAGCAGTTGTAGTGTCTTTGGATTGCTAGGCAAGCAGGACAATGCTGAATTAACTGCTTATGCAAGCTTAGTTGATGGGTACCGACTGTTACCTAGCAGTTGGGACTCCATCCAATCAGTGTAAAGAAGTCTCATTGCTGCAGTTTTGCTAATTAATGGAGCTGATGTTTAATAACTGGAAGGGATTTAGCTACTTGCTAGTTATAGCATTGTAGTCTCCCCTTGCCCACATGGAATGCTTAATCCAAAACGCAGCATCAGCATTCTGGTCCAGAATTATAAATAGAATAAACTGGTATTAAATATATTTAAATTAATGCTAGGTGTGCATGTTTTTTTTCTACCATAACTTTAGTTAAGCAATTGGAAGGTATCATATAGAGCATGGGTGGCCAAACACAGTCCTTGTGCTCTATCAATGGTCCATGTCTCCTTGTTGGAGCACAGGTGTGTTTATTACTGACTGATACATTCTCAAAAATCTACAGGTGGTAGTGAGTATATCAGCTCTGACTATCTGAGGAGACCTGGAAAACATGGACCATTGGTAGATCATGAGGCCCAAGTTTGGCCACCCCTGATATAGAGTCTAGTGACCGGATTCACAACTCCGAAAATTTTAACTTATGTGCCTATGTTTCCCTTTATAGCTACTACGCATGCATTATAACTATTTTACACTATCTACGTAGTGTTTCGTTACGTAGATTGCGTACATGCGGTCTTTAAAGAATGGTGAATATTAATTTATTTAATTTAACCCCAACCCTTATCCTAATCCTTACTCTAACCCTCACCTTCCATTGCCCTAACTCTTCCTCCCCCGCAGCCTGACCCTAAGACTCCCCACAACCTGATCCTAAGACTTCCTTCCTCTCAGTCTGACCTTATGTGTCCCCTCCCTGCAGCCTAACCCTCCCCGTAGACTACTACTCCCTATAGACTTCCCTATAATACTACCTGGTGCAGCGGGTCTGTGGCGGTGCGATGGGTCTGTGGTGGTGGTTTTTGAATGAATGAATGGGTAAGTATGCTGACTGGTATATCTACCCATTCATTAATAAAATTTTGAATTAGCCCTATTTTAAAAATAGAGACTAATGAAAATTAGCTTTTGGCTGTCTCTATTTCATAAACAGCTTTTTTGAGGTAGAAACTGCATCCCATCTGAAGGCCTCTCCAAATAGAGAAGGGATGCATTTTCCTCTATGTGGGGGTCCCTCATGTTTACTATAGCCAATGACCGAAAGCTGGGCCTGGGCCTCTCAGGCTAATTTTGCTTGATGGATCAACTTACCAAGCTAAGGTGAGACCTTACCTTTCTCTGCTCGTAGATGATACTCACCATGCAGTAGTGATGGATCCAGGTGCTCTTCTTCTCAATGTATCTATTACAGACAACACTTTCCAACTTTTACCAGGGCTAAAGAACTAGAGGGCTTAATAAATGGTGGACTTTAACAAACACACTCACACACATACACACGATCTATTTGCTAGATCATAAAGCTGCCGGAGGGACAGATAAGGTAAGATTAGTTTTCTTTACTTTTCTTTTACTGGAAAGGAGTTTTTTTTTATTTGATTATTACTATATTTTTGCAGGGGAGAGGCTGAGACAGCCAGAGCGACCACCGGAGGGACAGCAAAGGTAAGTTTAGTAATGCATCCCCTGTCCCTTGTATAAGATGCAAAAAAAAAAAAAAATGGGGTGCGTCTTATACAAGGGAGCGTCTTATACATGGGGAAAT
>WWET01000153.1:928349-942682 GCA_011038615.1 Limnodynastes dumerilii | reverse complement strand
ACTTCCACTCCCCCCTATCTCTCCTCCCTTATCCCCATCCACCCTCCCTCCCTCCCGTCCCCTCCGCTCTACTGGTGATCATCGCTTCAACTCCAACCCGATAACTACCTCTCACTCCCGCATCCAAGACTTCTCCCAGGTTGCCCCTCTCCATTGTAACAACCTACCACCCCCTATCAGGCAATCCAGCACCCTCCAATCCTTCAAACGCTCCCTCAAAACCCACTTCTTCAGGCTAGCCTACACTTCCTCTACCTAAACTTACCTGCCCTCCCCTTCTTCATCCCTGTGTTTCCAATTTATTTGTCCTCTCTCACATGTTAACTCTTATGTCCAAGGTCTTCCTCCCTCTTGTCATCACCCCTCTTCCTTGTCCTCATCACTTCTCACCTTTTTCTCTTCATTATCTTTCTTTTGTTAGTCATCTGCTCCTACACACATATCCAGCACCTTTTTTATATATTGCACTACGTTTTTCTTTTTTTTTCTTACTGTATTTAAATTTTGCTTTGTACAGGTATTGTATTCCTTGTTCATGTATTTTATACCCTCTGTTAATCATTGTATTGAATTTTATATGTAACTATTGTCTTTGCTATTGCCTCTGTATGGCGCTGCGAATACTGTGTAGCGCCTTATAAATAAACGTTATTAATAATAATGATAATAATAATAATAATAATAGAAGGAGGAGGAGGGGAGGGAGGAACAGGACAGGATAGGAGGTGAGAGAGCTGTTGTATGAGCTATATAAACGGAATAGCCATAGAACAGAGAAAGTAGGCATTTTCATGTCATGTGAAATCCATTCGAAATTTTAACCAGCAGGGAACCTCTACACATGTGCAGTTGTTCACGACAGCTTGTCGAATGGACTTCACAGGACCTCAAAAGCTTGAAATCTTCAGAGCCAGGTGCGTTGCCTGGAAAGGTAAGTTTTAACTCTTCCTTCTCTTTTTTTCTTTTTTTTTATGTATTTTTACTAAATAAATGTAAAACTCCACTCTGGCATTTAGTAAATTTGACGAAGTGTCCCATTCAGAAGAATGGGCTGGCAGACATAGGCGATGCTTATATGGATCGCCATGGAAACTGCAGTTTTCCATGATGGTCCATGTTTTGTAAATATAAAATACTTAATTTTTATGCTTTAATGTCCATTTTCACGTGAACACGAGCATTACTACTTCAAAATGAACAGAAACTGGCTATTTAAATAAAGCCCCAAAGACAGAGGTGACAGCCATGCCTGACTCATCAGCTCTCCACCTGTCAATCACTGAGGGTGAGCACAAAAGCTGGCGTCACGTGAGACCCTTCCTAATATAGATTCCCCATGACAGTTTAACTGGTCCTCTATAGAGTTCACTTGTCCTTTTTATTCAGTGGGAAAAGAATAAATGAGTACTTGCACGTTGACTGATTATATTCTAAATGCATTGTCTGCAAACAGGCTGCGAAAATATTGAGAACAAGTGACTAAATCGTAGAATAAAAACAAGTGTTTGAACCAAGCATGTATCACAATGCCCTCACATTTGTAGCCAGCTGTATGAGTGAGTGGACCGGCGGGATATAAATAGCACAGGATGCCAGTACTAGAACAGATTGATGAGGAGAGGAAGATGGGAGGGGGAACATGCTGAGTAGAAGGGGAGGGTGGAAGAAAGTGACAAGGATGACTGACAGGAGAGATGTGGATGAAGGCCAGGCAAGGAAAGCGACATGGAGGACTGGGAGGGGTATTATTACATGAGATGGGAGGGGTACTATTACATGAGGTTGAAGGGGAGTGTCAACAGGGAGCCGACTATCAAAGAGAAGGCAGCATCTAGTAGGAGAGCCACAGGAGGGGGCATGGTGAATGCCTCCACTGCTAACCCAAGACGTAGAAAACACACATTTCCAGCAGGAGCAAATCATCTGGGAGAAACTGGTAGAGGACTGGCAAAGGAAACCATGTCTCTGTCTGCCTCTTACACGACGAGCTGCACTTGTTAAGAAATACAACCCATGTGCTGCTTCCCCATCCTCTCTGAGCAATACATGAAATAATAGTTTATGTTTCCACTTCCTGACAGGAGGCCACTTTTGTAAATATCCTTAATAACACAACAATACTGTTGACACTGTATGGATATGGAACGTAAGAACTAGGCAGCAGGGTGTGAGAGGAAAGAGGCAGAGGAGTCATTAGGGCAGCTGTCACTAGCCATGGATTGCAGCCGGCTGAGGAGCCTCATCAGCAGATATGTAAGTCCTGTTTCCTACATCTTGTTCTTTGTTCACTTTCTGTAGTTGCGTATGGAAGCAGGTTATCTGGTTCCGTATCTTTGCATTATATAAGGGTCAAGAGCCTTATCTGTACTAGAAGGTGTGTAAGTAGGTGTGGAGATTGCTAGTAGATTACATGGCAATGTTAAATATTGTTTAAGTTTTACTGTTTTTAGGTTTAAATACAGTATGTGTCAATTCTTGTGTCACTCATTACTCAGTACTAGTGAGTACTAAAGATGTGCCAATGCACTTGGAGAATTTCACTTATAATGTGTATTTTTTAGGCTAAACGTTTTCTTTTAAGGTTTTAAGCTAATCAACTACTGTAGTGCCTGCTCCCAATTTTTCAGAACTCCACTATAATACCCCAGTACTTTATAAACCTCAATGTAGTGAACCCTTTTCCAGTGTAGCACTAGCAGTTTTTTTTATGCCACCCTGTAGTTAAAAAAGACGTCCTGTAGCTCTCAAGACTGTGTATCCCCACATAAACACAAAAAACGCATGCTAAACTATTGAACCTTGAATTAAAGGTGAGAAAAGCAGGCTGCTTTATTAACTTTACAGAAAATATTGCAATCATTATTGCAATAATTTGAAACTTTTATTTAGTTCTTTCATCTATTGTATGTACCTTACCTTGCTATGATTTCTTTACATGAAATGTAAACAGGCAATAGCATGCACAAATATGCAGGAAAAGTAACACCCCACAGCACACTAACAGGTTACAGAGATAAGAATGTAGAATTGTAACATTTTTTGTTACTCTTTAAAGTATGCATTTTACCACATAGTAGTATGTTTGTATGGACACATGGATCAATTAACACTTCAAATACAAAAGTTATTGTTGATCAGACACGAAAGGTTTTTAAAATTTTACTGAATTCCAGCTAAATTGTAACATACACTTACAACTATATTTGAACCTGCAAACTTTCCCATTCTTTCCAAACAATAAGACTCCTGTTACTGAATTTTTTTTGAGCCATTGTACAACCGCATCATAAAATGTGACTGCTCACAAGGTCTGTAAAGCCACATGACTTGTATTAAAATCAGTGCTTTACTGTTGCCATTCCTTAAAATAAGCACTGTGCTATTCTTGCATTTTTATTAGTGTGTTAATACTAATGTTTAATGAAAAAGAATTGTGAGGTATTTTATGTACGCACTACCAAAAAACATTTCAATTATATTAGGCCCCTCCTTCACTAAGTTCTTAAGGCATTTGTATGCTTATAGGAATAAAAACCTATTGGTTCCGATGACCCTGTCCTCAGTTGTTCTTATTCAGAATCTGCTGTGTTCACTTGCGTTCAGTGCAAGTAAATGCATTGAGACATTGAGGATACCTTAATAGTATGTCAAACAATTTCATAGTTGGGGTCACTGACATTTTTTTATTGCTAATGGATAACCGAGATTGTGTGATTGTGTGAGATTTAAAGTCCTCTGCTAATTATTCACTCTCAGCTCCTTGTGGTGACACAGTTACAGGGCAAATGCAACTGAAAGTTAATCCAAGGGTTTTTGTTTGTTTTTGTCATTTTTGTTTACTGGATATGTTAATATGTTTAGACAGGAAGCCACTAGGGTTTCTAAATACTGTGTATGACACAAGAACTTATATATGTATAAATATATGTTTAACTTGCTCTGAAGGTAAATTACAAGGGGTGAACGCAGACTAAATTACAGAAAAATGGTTATACATTACATAAGGTGGTTATTTTGGGAAAATCCACAATTTTTAATCAATATTCTAGAATAAAAAAAAAATCTTGATGCGGAGGCACATATGTTTTTTTCTGTGTAGTTTATTGCAAGTGTCCTAGAATTAACAAAGGGCTGGATCCAGACTTAAGTAAGTGCTTGAAATGAGTTGCTCCTGGGCTCAACCATGTTGATTGCAGGGGGAGTGAAGTTATTTGTATTCTTTGCATGCAGGGATATAACTTTAAATTGCTTACTGCACACAGATGCTGACCAGCTTTACTATCACACTGTTATTTAGACTTGGGATAGGAAACATCACCTCTCAACTCTAATACTGTTTGCAACAGATGAAATATGACTCCCCTGCAATCAACATGGTTTAGCCCAGGAGTAACTTATTTCAAGCACTTACTTAAGTCTGGATCCAGCCCATATTGTTTAAAAAAATGCAATGGTTACTTTTATTTTATTTCTATTTGTCCTTATTATTTATTTATTTTAAATCCGTCCCTAACCTAAGTTTAGGGTTGCAATATCAAGACACCCCCTGTAGTTTCCATTGTATTTACCCAATAATTTGTTGGTTAATGGTTCACTTCCACATAGTGACTTGGGACCGGATCCTGATTTATTAGTTGTGCCCCCGTTTTCTGTGTGCTAAAAAATGGACGCATTTCTCAGGTGCGCATGCACATGCTCCCGACTTCCAAAGGGACTTCCTCAAGATCCAGACATGCATGTTGGAAGTCATTCTGACGGTGGGTTGGGTGGTGCTGCATGCTTAAAGCTTCTTTGCATGGTGGGAGTTATTTAAATTGCACAATAAGGGTTTGGCTAAGTCCTTATGCATAATCCTCATTTACACACCAACCCCATTTTCCATGGGGCCAATGCACAAATGTTAAGTTAGGGTTTTGCTGGTGGAAAAAGTTTAAGTGCAAGGAGAATGGTCTTCCCTCGCACTTATGCCAACTAGGATCACATGACAACCCGATAGTGGTCCACTTCTGCTGCTCGTCGGATATACAGAAGTGCGGCCACCAATTAAATCTATGTGGAAAGTTGTATCAGGATAAAACCAACTATGTCCTATGGAAAACACTGATTTCACCATCAGTCAGTCTGTCTTAAGCTGGGTACACTCACTTTGGGGATACAAAATTAGAAAACAGTGCTTGGTTATTCAGCATGACCACTTTGTTCACACAACTATGGGTCAATCCAGTCAGATGAGATTTCTATAGATAAGTGCACACACACCATACAATGGGTGACTAGATTGAACGATAAAGACTGTATTTTCTTATGGCTGTATAAATATGACAAACTTTGCTGATATCACTAAAGCAGTTTAATAGCTTCCAGTTTGTGGGGTTTGTTTATGAAAACTCCTGTTTTCTTTGTAGGTTTGACTTTCCAGTGTTTTAAGCTGGATACACACTTGTCCAATCCTCTTCATATCCAACTCCAGACCACACTGTTTACACTATCCTTCAGCAGACCATAGTACAACACCCAATCTAGGATACACACTTGTCCAATTTTACAGCAGCCCTCCAACCTACATCTGCTGAAACCTGGAAAATGATATCCTCGCCATACACACTCTTCCAATATTCATCAGAACACCTATGAAGCTGCTGCTGGTGGCTAGGTCTCCTGATTGTTAAGCAGGCTTAAAAATCATTTGATCCAACTAGGCATCTAGGTTTGAATGTAATGAGCAATCTTGTGAGCATACACACTTATCCAGTGTCTGAAAGATTGAATTTCTGATTGAAAAGGAATTGGATAATTGTTTACCCAGCTTAAAATAAATTCAGTGACGGTGAAATCAATGTTTTCCATAGTATACAGTTGTTTTTATCCAGACACAGCTTTCCACTTAGTTTTCATTGATGGCCGCGCTTCCGTATATCTGTCGGGGGTTATCCCCATAGATGGCCGGCCATTATACTTGCCTTTCCCCATCAAAGTGTTCTGATTTCAATCCTCTTCTGTTTCACACATGTGCAAACATCACAAAGGCAGAGGTTACTTTGTCACAATTTCATGTGTTATCACTTATATTGAATCTGAATTAACTTACTTTTAGCAGGGACCATAAAGTGTTTTTCTCTCCAGTCAGAACTTTTTACATGCTTGTGTTTACAGAATATAGTAATCTAGGATTAGATCCAAAGATGTCATTTTTCTGTGTTTGGATCTCAAGCAGTATCCATGCTTTCATGCTAACACACAGTTAACCTCTCCCTTCACATGGACAGGCATTTGACAACCATAACCTACCTTAAAATTTGTATGAATTTAAAATGTTGGTGGATTAGATGTCTGGATGAGTATGCACTCCAATAGCTTATGCTGTATATTGTAACCCATTCTCACTGTCGGAAACTGGTGGAAGTGTCATTTTTCAGAAGTCTGGATCGAGTGTATTGCACTGCAACCAGGTCACACAGATGTATGCTTAAGCGTGGATTGCAATTTCAGAGAAGATACGATCCAGCCGCACAGAAATGTTGCGATTATTCAAAGTCTAGATTTGGTCTCAGGTCTTAGTCATTCATACTTATTTTGCTCCTTTGAGTAGTACATTTCATGGGGAATTTGTATTCCAATGCACATTTTTATCAATGCACTAAATAATATTTAAAGCTACTAAATTAACATTAATACTGACAAATCCTGGAATGGCTTTAGAAATATAGAATTTGTTGGCAGTTAACCACTCTAGTCTGCCTTTTCCATTCAATCCCACCACTCCACCCATCCTTTGAAGCAAACTTCCCCTGCAGGGCCATGAACACAGCACTGGGATATGTTTAGTCCTAAAATATAGGTGCTTTCCTACGCAGTATATTTATAACTCTATTTCAAAATATTTAACTTTATCTTACTGTGGTTTTGTTTTTTTTTGCATTTGCTTTTTCAGTATGATCAGACAGCAGGTTTTTTTTGCACTGATATTGTGCTGGACTCTACGTATTATATATTGTGGTATATAGAGTGGTGTGGGTCGTTTTCTACCAGCCATTTTCAATATGGCTCTGAGTTTGATTACACATTCCCCGCAAAGGACAAGCAATTGATCAGCTCCTGGATAAATCCACAGCAGCAAGAGGCAAGTATCTATCCAACCTAAATCCTTACCCTAGCCCTCCCCTTCTATTACCCTAGCCCTAACCCTCTCTTCCCTGCAGCCTGACCCTAAGACTCCCTTCCCGCAACCTGACCCTAAGACTCCCTTCCTACAGCCTGACCCTAAGACTCCCTTCCTGCAGCCTGACCCTAAGAAACCCTCTTTACCACCTGGCTGTAGATTCCCTATCTCTGACTACATAACTGAAGTGAGAAAGATGGGAAAAATCCGGCCAAGCGGTGGAGCGGCCACACACTACTTACTGGAGTTCCACTTTTTTCTTTTGCAACCAGCCAATCAACTGACTGTATGGGCCTCCTGCTTAGAATGACAGGAGACCCGTGCAAATAATCAGTGCAGAGACCGACAGGAGTGGCGCTGATATCGGCATCTTTTCTTAAGGGAAAATCGACCACCTCCTGCTGGGAGAGATAATCACACTAGTGTATACCCAGATTTAGGCAAACATAACATAACTGAAGGGCCCAGATGGCTAATTTATAAATAAAAGAGCTGCGTATTGAATGTTGCAAGAGAAAATCTAGTGCTGGCATTCCACATTTAATAAAGTGTATAGGTATCCATATACATTTTTTGTCTGCTGTGAATTGCTTACTTTCTTATGTTTCTTTTATTGCTAATACTGTATATTGGCACTGAAACTCAAGTATTGCAAAATATACTGGCAGACTAAATATTGCAATGCTAGTATCAAGTGCTTTTTGAAAGTTAATATTTGTATTCTTTGGTGCAATGCACATTAAGTGGATGATGTTTTTTTATTTATCAATTTAAAAGCATTTTCTGAGTAATGTGTTTAGGACTAAACTTTCAACATGATTAATAGAAACAGTAGATGATGACATAAACATTATATCATTTATTATGAGACTATTCTTGTTTAGGCTTGTAAGCATGTGTTGTATGCAGTTTGTGATTACAACTGGAGAAATAAAAACCCTAAACTAATTTAGCATCTTTATAGTGCATGCAAAGTGATTTAAAATACATTATATATAGGATGTACAACAAATACTGTCAGAAAATGTCAGAAATTGGTAAATTAACATGACCATATAAAGACACAAGGCTGAAGGACCTGTGCTGGTCTTCTGCCTGGTGACATACTTTTTTTTTTTTACATATGCATATTTGCTGAACTTGAGTCCTAAGAGACATTTGGGTATTAATGTATAAAGTATCTTACTGTATATACAGAGAGCTGGGGTATTGACTTGTCTCAGATATTTCTGTCTGTCTCTGTCTATGTTTCTACATCCCTTGTATTTAGTGTATTGGGGGATTTTTCAAATTTAGAGTACACCTAAGAGAAATTATGTTTTAGCTCCCCCTAGGCATCTAAATTCTACAATCCTTGTAAACAATACTAAAAGCAGACGTATGTTTATTAACAAAAGAAGTAAATGGTTAAATGTTTATTAGCATTTTTTTTATCATTAACAGTGCTAGTAAAAAAAAACACATTTAAATAAGGCCAATAAAGGTATGCCTTTACTGGCTAGACTTTTAGCTGTTTGATTTACAAACCATCCCTTATGTGACCTTAATCTATGTTCCTTGTCAGTCTACTTCCAAAAGATCTGATTATTAAGCAATAGCTGCTTTGAAATCCAACCACAGTCAAAGAAAACATTGTGACTTTGTTCCAGCTAATGTAACCATGACAACAGTAGCAGGTAGTGTAGTTGATGGGAAAGGAAAGGGTTTTTGTTTAAGCCCAAGAGAACAGTGATACTATTAATAATTAATTTTACTACATATCAATTTTAACATTTTGCCTCATGCACTTGCTAACTGATAAGAAAGGACCTAAATTTAGCCTTGAGTGTCACATATATTTCAGTAAAATTCATAGTGCACAATATTTCATTTCTGCTCTGTAAAATCTTCAGGTACGTAGTAACAAAAAAGGAATCATCATGTGACAAAATCATTTCCATGTTTTCTGATTATGACTTTCAAGATGTTTCTATGAGTGTTCATCATCTCAAGAAGAGTCACATTATATTATGATTAGA
Organism: Limnodynastes dumerilii; assembly: GCA_011038615.1. NCBI lineage: Eukaryota > Metazoa > Chordata > Amphibia > Anura > Limnodynastidae > Limnodynastes > Limnodynastes dumerilii. The sequence continues at coordinate 933,505 of WWET01000153.1, read as the reverse complement.
GCACTAACAAACTGTCTCTGATAACCATAAATCATAGATTAACCTATGGCTTAATAGTCAGGTTGATATGATGACAGGTCTGTATGCCTCGAATTATGCTATACTCTTACTTTGCCACATGATGGTGGCAGAAAGTGAATATAAAGGTAAAAATAGCTCTTGAGGTCAACTTCTGATGCTGAGGATAACCTGTAGACCCTGGATTGTTATTTTTTCTAGATTTAGACTTTTGATTTGTTTTGTTTATTAAATTCTCTAGCAAAACATTTGGGGCCAGATTTACTAAGCTTCAGGAAAGGAAAAGTGGAGATGTTGCCCATAGCAACAATCAGATTCTAGCTGACATTTTCTAATGTAATAGGAAAGTGAGAGCTAAATTCTGATTGGTTGCTATTGGGATCATCTCCACTTTTCCTTTCTCGCAGCTTAGTAAATCTAGCCCCTGGATAGAGTGTTGGACATTGGGAAGAAGAAGCACTTCATTTAGTAGACACACAACACTATCAATTAGCCGTAAGGTGCCAGGAAAAGGAATTCACCAAAAATTAATGAAAGGCTAATGTTAAAACTTAACTGTAAAAAAAAACAAAAAAAAACTCTAATCAAATAGGGGCAAAATAGTAAAAGGTTATATGACCATAAATCAGAGTAGACCTTTAACCAAATATCACAGAAATGAGTCTAACACATACATAGGGTAGTCTAACCATATGCTGTCATGATAATATTCTCTGCACACAAAGTTGTTTGCATGGCTATAATATAATAAGTTAAACAGACCTATACAAGCTACCATATACAAGTGAAATGCATCCAACTCTAATAATGCAAAAAAAACAAGAAAATAAAATTTACTTATTTAGTGCAACATAGTACATTACCTCATTGATACTTAATTAATACCTGCAATTGGATCCACAATTAAATAGGCATATAATATAAAATAATCCAATTACAATTTTGGCACATGAAGAGAATGCACAATTTTGAAATACCGGTACTCCTATTTACTTGATTTAATACAGTGAATTGTACCATGACTGCTTCCACAATTGGATACACAAAATGCAAAGATATTAGCATTAGGTAAATCCATTAAGCTTATTCAATATGGATAAATGAACTTATTGAAATCACTAATTAAGTCCATTAAGCTTGATAGAGCACATTACATTGCCATTAATGGTTTGTAGAACCCAAAAACCAATCCCTCTTGCACAGATGAACTTTTGTATGGGCACGACGCCCCAAGAGGCAAATTTTATATCATGCATAGATAAAGATGTAGATGATACAACTCCCAGCATGCTGTAACAGCAGAGACATGGCTGATACCTGGAACAGCATCATGCCACAGGCTACCTATGGTTGCTCTTTACTGTTCACTGACTAAGAGGGAATGGCTACTTCAAAAACAAAACCAAGTCCTTCTGTCGGAATATCATTGATCCTAAGTCTGGATGGGTCAGTATGTGTTCAATTCCACTAGTGTGTATTGGCACCAAGCTCTGAGCATGCACAATTTGGAAAAGCGTTTGCTATCTGACTATAATATGCATAAGTTCAGCAACTGAAATCAGAAATCTGGATTTAGCCCATTGAGGATAGATCTGTCTTCATAAACAACACAACCCATTATGTTCTTTTCAGAAATGGAGCTATAATGCAAACATAAAGAAGAACAGTATAATACAATCAATATAATAAAAAACCAAACATACAGACTGTTCCAATCACAAAAATGTCCAAAGACAATTTCTTAAAGCCTTAGTTGGTGTCTGGACATTAGGTATTGTTGGAGACAGTGGTAAATGCTTAGTGGTAGGGAAGTCACTCTGTATAATCTATTTCAATGTAAATCTGCTGTTCTGTATATTAATAGTGTACTTGCAAAATCTGAAATTGCTGACTCACCAGGAAGCTGTCAATAATCATCACAGATAAATCATCCTGTGTGATACTAAAATTAGAATATCAATATTGAAACAGTTAATTGAGTTAACAGTCCTTTCACCCTTTTTCCCAAAAACTATTTTAGGTGCATTTTCTAGGTCCAAATCTAACACGGCTCTGAGAAAGTAGTGGTTTTATTAACTGGTGGTGCTGACTAATCCTCCTGCTGATGTAGAAAGAGGATTTACTCTAACCTATTTTACACAGAGGATTAAGGACAATTAGGTTCCCCCACAGATCTCTATGAAGATGTAATGTACAATCCTTGGAGAAGCACATCTGTTCATGCACTTTGCAACTGAATACAGTGTTAATCGGGATGCAGAAATTCCCATGCCTTGATATGTTTGTTGGTTGCATTGGTTTAAGCCACAGACATATATTTTTCCTTTCTTTTTTTATGTTTTGAATACAGTGCCTCTATTTTTAATAGATGTGCTTATACATACTTAAAGGATTTTGCTATTTAGAAAGAAACATTACACCTCACTAGATATTTGATCGTTTTGTTTTACCACTACAATACTATATTAAGTTACCACAGAAGCATCATTGACATATTTAAGTAAATAAAGCTGGTAGGTGTATCTTTGTACTCCTTACACCTGTGCACCTTATGTAACAGAGGCTGCCATCATATCTGTTGGTGGGACGTTGTTTCTGTCCAGATATTTATATTTTGATGGTGACACAGCTGACAGCAGAATGTTAATGATCATTTTAGACATGATGCTGATTTCGTAAAAATGTCATCTTTTTGCACGTTACACTCCCTGGGCCTGATCCAGACCTACGCTCGCAAGCGATCGTACGCTGGTCGTAAGCGTAAATTCGGCAGAAAAAACGGACTGCGCATGTGCAGAGTGACAACTTTCAGTCGTTCCAAAGAACTTTTCGTAGCGGCGATTCAGGCATCCGTATTCTTTGCGTTTTTTCCGACGACGTTTATATTACGAAGTTAGTACGGACGCTGGAGTTAGGGAATGTAGGCGGGGGTAGCCATTTAAATTGTACAGTATGGGCGTGCTTAGTCCGGTACGATCAGCGCATCGCTATGAAAATTCGTACCGACGCCGGGAAAAGTTAAGGTAGGGTTCAGCCGGCTGAAGGTAAAGGTAAGGGGAGTGTCGTGGGAGTGAAAGTTTTTACGCTGGAACGATAATACGCTCCGCTCTCATGCGTAGGTCTGGATCAGGCCCCCTGTGCACTGCGCTCTGCTCTCTGCTGCCCTGATCATAATTGATCAGATAAGAGTAGTCGTAATGCTGATGGGTGAACTCTGCTGGGATTTTAGTGCCATTGAATTTGAGACCATCGGACCAGCAAAACCACATCCATGGTGGGAAGCTGTTGCCATTCCAGCAAACTCTGCTTACATATAATTCTGATTTAGAAAAACTATATTTCATCTGATTTCCTGATTAGTGGTGGTGGTTAGGATTAGCGTTATGGTTATTGCAATAGCGAACAAACATGTTGGTATTACAATATTCGATCATACAGGATCGAAAGCACCCGATGAGTGAGTGCTTTTGGAATTTTTGCCGGCATGTTGACGATCAAAATTGAGGTCTTCGGACTGGCAAACCACATTTCTGTTGGTTGTCCCAGAGTTACCCTTAAGAGGATCACGCACTTAAGGTTGACTCGTCTCCCCCATTAAACACTTAAATCCCCTATTTAATTCTGTTTCACATTTGATTTGCTAAATAAGGTGTATTTGTAATCTATATTTACTTACATTATGATGTCAATTACGACACCACAGAGAAGACTGTGGAAGAGTTCCTGGCTAGGTAACTCTCAGTTTTATCTGGTGCATGTCTCCTGTGCCTAGTAGTCTTTTATTACCTTTTTAAGTGTGCTATACTTGTCTCCGATTCACCATACTTCTCCTTGCAATAACCTTTGCTCCTGTATAGTAAAGTACTACTGTGTCTGCCTTCAGTCACTGCTGAGAAAATTCTATTTCCAAAATTTGTCTGTCTCTATTTCGAAAATAGCGCTAATTAGGAGATTTTATTAATGAATGGGTAAGTATGCCAATCAGCATACTTACCCATTCGTTCATTTAGAAACCGCCGTCACAGACCCTTCGCACCGCAACAGACTCATCGGACAGGTGAGTATTACAGGGGAGTCCATGGGGAGTATTAGGGTTAGGAGTCTGTGGGGAGTTTTATGTTCAGGCTGCAGAGAGGAGAGACTTAGGGTTGGGCTGTAGGGAGGGAAGTTCTAGGGTTAGGCTGCAGGGAGGGGAGTCCTAGGGTTAGGCTGCAGGGAAGGGAGTCTTAGGGTTAGGGTAGTGGAATGGGAGGGTTAGGGTAAGGATTAGGGTAAGGGTTGGGGTTCTTCTTTCTCCGGTGGATTGATTGCTTTTCCTCTCATCTGCAGTTGCAAACTGGTTGGGAAAAAAAGGCCCCTTCAGAAAGGGTTCTAAGCGGCGACTCACTCATTCACACCTACGACCAACAATGCCAAACAGTCATTTGACCGCTATTCAATACATTACTGTTATTTAAGTTCATCGAAAGCTCTGATTTTTATTTGTTCACATGTAACCCTTGTGAGTAAGGACATAAATTACATTCTTTAAAAATAGACCTGAGTGAAGCATTAGAGATGAAATCTGATGAATGGCATATATGAATTTGTCAGTGTATAGTGAGGCTATACAAATTAATTATTTTCAATTTAAGTAACAGATATTTGGTGTCACAAAGCACAGCAATCACTGCGGACCGTATTCAGAGATCCGTGTCCAGATCGGGCCGCAATTATATGCACGGAAGGTGCATTCCAAACCCCCTCACACCCCTGACACTCCCCTCTCTAGGCCGTGTTCTCAGGAACTTACGCCTCCATAGACCACCTGTAACTTTCCGTCTGCAGTCCTGTGCGTATACCCAGATTCCATGCGAGTTGGATGTTGCTGACATACAAGAACATTAAAAAAGAAAAAGTATTTCAATTGTTTTCATCCATTCATCTTATCTGTAACATGATTTATTTATCTCCCACCCCATGACATTGTTGTGTTATTATGTATAAAGGTAAGCAACTTTTGCTATGTTGCATTGTAATAAACCCGGTTTAAGTATGTTCAAAGTTTAGTTGTTTTAACTAGAAGTTATTCTAGACACCAATAAATGTATAATAGAATATTTGAAGTATTATTGGACCAGTATCAAACATATATATAT
>WWET01000153.1:902077-913228 GCA_011038615.1 Limnodynastes dumerilii | reverse complement strand
CGTCCCCTCCAGCGTCCCTACGGCGCTGCTACGGATGCCCGATCCAGGATCGGGCGTTGCCGTAGCAACGCCGGGCAACATTCATCCGAGCGACGGCGGGCGTTACTCTGGATCAGGTCCCTTAACTCTCCATGTCCCACAGCCTAACCCTAACCTTCTCATTCTATCAGCCTAACCCTCCCCTTCTATCAGTCTAACCCTGACCCTCCTCTTTCACAGCCTAACCTTTCAGACCAATTGGGAACAGGTACTTATTTGAAAAATGGCCATTAGCTATAGTACCCATCCCCAACTCTGAATATTCACAATGCGGTTGATTTCAACACAAATACAGCCGCAATTGAGCCGCCAGCTTTGTCGGAAGTCAGTCATTCGTACTGGCACCTGCATCCCGTCCCCCCATGATGGTGGCCCTGCTCAGGATATTACTGTGTAATACATGGTTGGGCATGGCTCCAGGGTGAGTTTCACAAGTTCCACTTTTCTGAGAGGCCTGCATCTATTATAGAAAGGTCACTGATAACCTGTGATGGAAGAAATAGCTGGCATATGCCTATGACAAAAAAAACAAAAAAACAAAACAAAAAAAATATATATATGTACATAGATATACTAGCATCTTTCATCGCTTGTCACTATTTTGATAAAATATAGTGAAAATTTAGCAAAACATTTTTGGGGATATTTAGTCACTTTTAAAGTGACCTTGGTATCAGTACAAAAAAAAGTGGAAAAATGTGAAACAAGCCATTTCAGTCTCAGCATATGTTAAATTTATTACATTTGTAGATATATTTTTCTTTATCCTATCCTTATATCTGCCTTGTCTAAGCAGATAACAAATATCATTAAACATCCAGGGGCTAATAATAACATGATGGTAAACTACAAGGTTCTGCTTGTAGGTTAACATCAGGGGTTCCTGTTTGTTCTGAAAGATCACATGTTAAAACAGCCATTTAACAGACCATGCCAAAAGCCAATTTTACAAATGAAGTAGTAAAAATCTAAGCTTAATGGGGTAGATCCATAACTACGTTTGCTGTACGTTTATTCACGTAGCGTATTTTCGTGTGCGTATATTCTAGACACTCCCCTAGAAACACCCCTTGAACGTACGTATTTTGTCAATATACGCTTTCCAAACCATACCTTAACTTTTGCCAACGTAACCGCAGTGATACGCACATGTACGTATGGGCAACACGAATTTACGCAGCTAAGCACGCCCACTTTAAATACAAACCCCCGCCTACTTAACGTATTTCAGACGTATTTTAGACTCACGTAAAATTGGCACGCCCACACGTAAGTATTTACGTGACAAATACGTGAATGGCCCATACGTTCACAATTACGCTACGTTACTGTGGTGCGCATGCGCAGTACTTACCAAAAGGCTCACAAGCGTTGTTCTGGATCTGGCCCAATGTGAGTAACAGCGCTGGTTTTACTATAATGCTTGTTAATAACTGCATTGCTCTTTATAAATTAGGAACAATAGTGTTTTACTGCATTCAATATGTTCCGTTTAATCCAAGGAGGTTCTTTTTCTATAAATAAGTATATTGATTTGGATGAAAGCAGACATACACCTTAGTAAAACACTTACCAATTATGGAATACTTATGTCCCTAAAATAGAATATTTGAATGCATATTATTTCCTAAATTCTGTTTTAATACATAATAACAGCAAACATAGTATATGATCTTCCTTTAACAGGTGTCCCAGTTTTTATCACAACATATGGGAACCCTAATTACATACCCTTCAACATTTTTTTATGGAAAATAGGTACCCTTGGGGGGAATGTGTCTGTGAAGGGGTGTGGCTTGTCCAGTGAATGGGCGTGGCTCTAATATGCTCTTATTTGTGTGTATTATAAGGTGTAAAATCTCATTTTACACCTTATCATATGAGCTAAGTATACACAGGAGAGGGTCTTGTCACTATAGCAGAGCTGTAGGAGTCTGTCCCTGCATCACTGCTATAATGATCAGACGCTGCAGGACTGGAAGGTGAGTATAGGGGACAGGGAATTAAAGAGCCAAAATCCGGTATAAGAGTCCTTTTAGCTGGACGATTAAAAAAAGGTACTGTACCTGCTAAATAGGTACAGTTGGAGGGTATGTGATTATATGTCAGAATGGATGGTTTAGAGCTAGCCCTCTGTAAAACATTTGTGCATATGCTGAACTTGGTTATTCTGTATTTCACTTCATTCTTTAGACTTCATAACTTTTTTTTAGCAATCATACAGAGGTTGATCAGTAAAACTAATGTGATGTGCACTGATGTTATGTGTCTCTTCAACAGATGCCTAGATTTATGATTTCTCAGGGCACTGTAGCTGAATTTTGCTTTTAAAATACAGATATTGTGTAAACAATACAGATTTTCAGTAATATAAAGGTTTGCAGCTGTATGGGGTTGTGTAGATGGAAAAAAAGTATTCTAGGATTCAGATATATTTTTTCTAGCTAAAATCATGAACATGCCTTGACAGCATTATGTCTGGAACAAGTCCACCCTAAGGGCAGTTCTATAGTAAATAGTGGTTTAATAAGATGTGCCTATCAGTGTTAGCTTCCTGTCTGTATGATGAAAGCACTCTTGACACAGGTTCTCTGTAGGCGCTCTGAGACATTAATAATGTCCGTCACTCTGATTTCAACCATGTGTACACTTCTGCTTTATGTCTCCGATCTTTCTCTAAAAGTTGTAGATATTGTGGTGTAAGAAATCACACCATTATATTTATAACTAGTATTTCTTTTTTCTTTTATTTGTTTTTCTAAGACTGTAATCTGTAAGTTTAGTGGTTGATCCAGATTTAAAGTGTAAACTTCACATGGTTTAAGCCATGACCAGATGCTGGCACTCGCCAATGAATGGAGACAAACACAATAAACAGAGACTTGTAGTTGGGTCTAAATAAAATTGATTTATTGACTATAACTATTTGAATTTATTTATTGATTTAACTTTAACCATAACAACCTAACTTGACGGGGCAGATAAAGCAGGTACATTTTAAATACGATACAAATACAAACAAGGTTTTATTGATATAACACTTATACTTAGCTGTCCCCAAACCATTGGCTCTTCTTCCACCTCAGCACAGCCCAATACAATAGGGAAGCAAGAGACCGCCCGTGTATGACGAGTCCCTACTCAGGCGGATCCTTAAATACGACCAAGTACCTTATAAACGCCAGTATGCTGCCTCAGCTCAACCTCCACCTCTGCCAAGAAGAAAAACATCAACTGTTTAACATTAATCACAAAACATCTAGCCATGCGAAAACACTAACCAAATGGGAAGGGAGGGAGGGGAAAATCCAGGATAAGAGTGACCCAACTTCCTGTCTTAACCACTTTCCTGTTACCACAGACCACTCCCCTTTTCATTCCCAAGGACCAATCATCCACACTTGGTAAGTGGCACCACCACCGGGTCTGGCCCACCCAGTGAGTTTAATGGTACCCGGGCTAAAGTTTAAACCTTTGTTTATCTAATGAGTAAAATGAGTTTTGCTGTTACTTATTGCACAGATATAGTGATTGGCTTTACTTTTATATTTTAATGCAGATATGTTAAATATCACAAGCTCTCTTCCCTAATTCTGTTTGTGCAGTTGAAATTTGCCTTCTCCACAATTTAATATGGATTTACATGATTTAACATGGTGTAGGTTTACCCCTTTCCAACTCTTACTTTCAAACTCTGGATCAGACCCATTGTTAGAAAAGGTAACGTTCTAATATTGTAACTATAGCCGTAAACTTGATTCATGTAGTCAGTGCATCTAATGCATTCTGCATCCTCAAATTGCTGTGTGATAAATAATTCCAGTGTCTGTACAGATTACTTTTAAGGATTTGCATAGCAAAGGAGCAAGGCTAAGCGAGACATCGTGTGTGGATATCACTGTGCCTGTTTCACAGAGAAGAGGGTGTGAAGTGAGACTGATTCTGTAATAAATGTCTACCATGCAGAGTGCATAAAGCATCGACACTTGTTATAATACCTGAGCAAGCTCCATTTAATTTCAAGCATGCAGATTAAATATATCCAAGTGATATGGTCCCTGTGAAGTAAAAGATGATAGGTGCTGGTGAATCATGGCCTTATTCTGTTTTGCATTTAATTAATCAGACAAAATAAAGCTTTAATCCACTCTTTATATTTACCAATCTTGAGCCTTTAATGGTAACCTTCAAATCAATTCACTATTTCAGGTAATCAATGAGCTGCCTGTTTACCTTTTAATAGCTTTGATTCTATAAGCTGATCAATAGTGAAAGGGATGAGACATATTGATTTATTAGTATTGATGACATTTACATTCTAAATGTATTTCATTGACTATTTTTGGCAAAGGTAAGCACTAAACTAAAAGCAGTGTGGCCTGCAGTAGATGATTAAATGGAAGATTGTTTTTTTTATGATGGTAAGAATCACAGAATGCTTTTGCATCAGTTTTGCAGTTTTTTTATTTCTATTTTTTATATCTTACCTTACAATGGATTTGCTGTGTTATTTAAAACTGATGTGCGATTACTTGGCAATAGATAATGGGGTAATACTGAGACTTTGTCTGGATCCTGAGCATCTAGATCTATGCAAGAGTGCGCACTCTGGAAATGCAGGTGTTTTTACTTTCATGGGCCAGATCCTAAGCTAAGTACGCTAGCCGCTGAGATCATTTCACCCATTTGTATTTACTGCACATGTGCTTGGCAGATGTTACACCACGTAACTCCTAACGTACGTACCATCGGCGTAAATACGAACGAAGGGGCGGGGACATCGATACGACACACGTAATTATGCTTTGGAGATGGAGGGAAGCATTTGAATTGGACAATATGGTCTGGGTTTGGCCATCAAGTATGTAAATGCATTATGTACGTCAGTATTTATGCTTTGAAAAGTTAAGGTAGGGTTTGGGCAGCGTAAAACGGCCAATGTACGTATGACTGAGGGGCGTTCCTCGGGGAGTGCATAATAGGAAAAAGGGGGGATAATCGCACTGTATCCACAGCACGTGAAGTACCCTTGAATAAGGGGTGCAACCATACAATCTTAAACACAAACTAATACCGCGTTCAGATTGCCACTACCTAAAAAGCCAGCTTTTTAGGCAGTGGGCAAAATGTTGAAAATTTTAGCCTGGTGCGTTCAGACTGCGCTGAAAACACCGGCTTTTATTCTTTCTTTCTTTCTTTTTTTTTTTCTACAAGCCGGCAGCTATTTAAATAGCCGGCTTTTCAGCGCAGTGTGAACGGGTGAAGCCGGCTTTTAAAAAAGCCGTCAAAAACCCTTCTTTTTAGCCGGGTCTAAGACCCGGCTAAAGAGACCCGGCTTCACCGTTCACATTGCCAGAAAAAGCCGGGGTTTTCATGAAAGCCGGCAATTTCATGAAAACCCCGGCTTTTTCATGGTAATCTGAACGGGGTATATCAAAACAAGAAGGTTGGTGCTATCTAGAATAGATAGCACCCAGGGCTGCTAAGGTTGGCGCACTTTGATTTCTACGTGCTAGAATAAATAGAGATAACAATTGTAGTATTAAAACAAATTGTTTTATTTCAAAATAATAAAAAATAGAGCTGATTTCTTGCGAAATAACAAATAAGTCCCAGGTGCCTTATTCACATGTATGTGCAATAACAATAGGTGGGTTAACAAGAATCCCCAATTACCTAATTCATAGCACTAAAGAATATGAGGGGGGGGGGGGGATTTGGTCTAGCCTGGATCAACCCAAAAGTAGGACAAACTATAGGTTAGGACAGACATGGATACAGGGAGATCATCATTGTTCAAATATCAGGTAATATGGAGATTAGTTGCAGCTGGTTGGTTAGTAACAAAGGTAAATGCTGGGTTACAGCTAACTACTATGAAAAAATGGCAACTGTAAAAAAAATAAGGCTGTATAATAAACAGAGGGCAGAATACAGAAGGACATTAGATTGTTCAGAGAGACAAAATAGCAAATTGAGGTAAATCAGTGATACAAAAATGAGATGTCTCTGGATATGGATCCTTCTTGCTCCTAGGTGCAAATGAACTGAAGCACCCTCCTACGCTAGTCCAGGAAAATCACTGTCCCTATGATAAGTATAATGGTCTCACGACCATGCTTCGCCTTATTCCAAGGCACATATTCGTCCTACCTACACTGGCCCTGCTTGAGGAGCTGGATCCAGAGCGGCAAAACCGAATGAGCACCGGGAGGCTTGACGTGACGTCTGACTATGCTGCTGGCATCACATGCAGTTGGTGTCTCCGACATGTGTTTCGCATGAAGCTTTGTCCGGGAGATCAGCTGTCAGGTGTAACGGCTAATGGCTTCTTAACCGCTTGCACCACCAGTGCATAATAATTGCGCTAGCGTAAATACGCTACGCGCTGTAATGTAACTAGCCCGTAGGTCTGGATCTAATCCATTGAGTGCAAATTTTTTTAAGTGTAAATCCATTTACTATTTATTTATATTGTTATTAATATCTTGTATATAAAGTAGTATTTTAGAAACATGATGTGACTTTTTATTGGCTTTGAACTGTTTTTACGGACCAGATCAAATCGTACATTTTAAGGTAGACGTCCAGAATTTCTACCGTTAGAGGGGAGTGCCTGGAGGTTGTTTTTGATTAACCCCCTAGTCACATATAAGTCACGCAGGTGAGGTACTGGTTGTGACATTATATATATATATATATATATATATATACCGTGAACTATAATAATAAATTGCTTTTTAAAACATGCATCCAAATCCATATTCATATAAACCTACAAAAATGTGCCTTCAAGGGCAGAAAGTTTAGATTACAAAGTAATTGTTAAATTGTTGTAGGCTCCTAACTATATTTTACTTCACGTTTTGGAACATTATATTTATTTTATGTAATCGAAAGTGACTTTATGCTACATGGTGTGTTTTGTCCAGACATGCCCATAAAGCAAGTGACATTGCAATATGTGTTAGCACAACATAATAGTTTTTTGGACTATAATTAGAACTAAATTAATGACATAATATATGAGACCTATTTGCCTAAATTTAGATCAGATTTAATGAAACAATTACTTGTTTGTTCTTTTCAAGGTGAGTGTGGCCTGACGTGATTGCACCATGCAATGATAAATATATTATTATAAATTAACTTCATTGTCTTACAACTTGATGCTGTTGATTGCATGAAATCTCCCCACACAAATATTGTTGCCAGCTCCCCAAGGCATGGTAAAATGCTTTAGCCTCCTGCCTTCCTTGTAGAATTCAATCTTCTCTGTGCCATCAGCGTTAAGGAATCTGTTATACCGAAAGACCTGGGAAAGGAAATCAGGATGTTATTGAAAATTCACTAAACCAAACACATCACTTGCAGCAATGCAGCTGCATACTGAATATTCAAACTGAATTGTTTGCATATGGCATTTGCCCCATGAACTATTCATGTTTAGTATGTGGTCTCAAAGGATGGAGCATATCCCCAACTCAAATGGCAACATATAAGGCTTCCATAGGGGTGTGAGTAAATAAGATAGAAACCACATGGTACCTTTTGACAAAACATTCTTTAAAACAGGCAGAGGCAACCAGTGGCACTCCAGGTGCTGTAAAATTACAAATCCCATTAGGATTTTACAGAGATTAACTATGTCTATGAAGTTGGAGCATGCTGGGTGTTGTAGTTTCATAACACCTGTAGTGCCAAACGTTGCCTATGCCCTCTTTAAAGACACCTTGTGACTCAACAACCTTTTTAGCTTGGTAAGCGCTCAAGTGCCCTTCATTGACAACTATACTATCAATAAATGTCCGGTAGAGTAACTTTTACAGGCTCCACCACAGTTAATGGTCTGCGAAACCATATGAGTCTGAAGCAGAAGACCCTACTACTACCACATAATTGCATAATATATACTACGATAAATCCACTGGTAGACAGGTAAATTAAATATAAAATTATACATGTTACAGTTTTTTTTAAATAGTTGTAGGAGACTAAACGTATAAATGAACGAGATTAATAAAGTTATTATCAGAATATCATGATGGATGCTGCTGTCTTTTTTTTAAAGCCCAGAACCAGTTAAATATGTTACTACCAGAAGTTTTGTTATTTACACTTTTAATAAATGATGTCTCTATTTTCAATCACATGTGAACATTGTGTTTTGGAAACATTAATCTTGAAACAACATGCAAGTTTAAATAAATTAACAAATGTTTATTTTTAACAATAATGATGACTATAATCAAAGGGCTGGATGCAGACTTAAGTCTGACACTCTACTTACCCATGCAAAGTTACCCGTGCTAGTGTTATGAACATAACTCTACGTACCTAGCATTGGACGGAACTTAGTTTCGTACAATGCCATTTCAGTACAAGGTGGGCGGGGGGAAACATGTAAATTGTACAGTGGGGGTGGGTTTTAACATTTATGAGCGGATTTAAGAGTGCTTTAAGAGTGCATGGAATAAACAAAAGTCCGCACTTATGTGGCCATAACACTCCCCTCTGTCAGATGGAATTTAGCTGACTTCCACGTGCCATAGCCCTACCTTAACTTCTCTGTGCGTATCGTTGTGAGGACTTAGTAAACATAAGTGCAGAAGTGCCTAAACTATCCCATACTGTGCAATTTAAATGACTCTCCAACCCACATTATGTATTCTGCCACATACAGATTTTTGTCATGCCCTGTCGTATGGAGTTCTGCATATGCAAAAATAAACCCCATATGTAGTGAGATCCATGTGTAACATCTGCCGAGCGCATGTACAGACTGCTAAAAAAAACAACAACTTACGCACACGGCATGTGTATGTTTGCGAATGTTATAAAGTCTTTACACGCAATCCACCATTATGTACATGGGCCTACCTCATGAAGAGTAGAGCTCTGCATGCAGGCCTGAACGTGTGTGGGGAGTGCAGGGGGTGTGCATGAACGTGATTATGGATATCAAATTCCTTACGTTAGCCTCCATTGCCTACCTTAACTAATCATCAGGGAGAACGTTACCATGCTGATCATATTGTTCAGCTTCTGTGCACAAGGCTGATGAGTTTCTTGTTTGTGTTTCTGTGTATCCTGTCTTGCATAGCCTGTGTCCTATCCTTGGTACCTGCCTGTTACTAAAATATCCCTGTTATCTGCCTTACCTGGACCAACTTCTATGTGTTCCTGGAACATAGTGTCTGTGTACATTACCTTGAACCAGTGTACCTTACTTGAAACCTGTTATTTTTTACCCATTAATCTTTTTCTGGAACCTGTTATCTTGAACCTTTTCCTGAACCTGTACTGTCTCATTGATTTGAAGCTGTCTACCTTGGAACCTCTTACCTGTGTCCTTGCTTGCCTGACCTGGGAAGCTAGTGCTTTGACCTCTTTTCCCATACCTGTACATAGCTCCTGTACCTGTTTCTGTCTTGTACCTTCTGAACCTATGTCTTTTCACACGCTTACTTGAACCTTGTACCTGGAATCTGTTTGTGACGGGAAGTTGTACGTCGTTATTTTTTCTCTTGCTTTCCTTTAACCTGTTTCCGGACACCTTAGTTGCCTTTTACCCTGTTCCTATGTATCTAACCTGAAAGCTGTTATCTTGTACCCATAGCTAGAACCAGTATCTTGTTATTTCTGTTTCCTTGTACCTCTATACCTTGACTACCAGAACCTACCCTCGTTTTCCTCAAGTAGTATTATCTGCTCCATGCTTTTGCTGGACATGTTCCTTGCTGTGCTTGTAATTGCCTTGTCTTTACATTACTATTCCTTGCTCACTTCTATTACTGGACCTGTCTCCCCTGAACTGTTACTGTTACTTTACCTTAAATGGGAACTGCATCAGAAGTCAGGATAGTACGGGGCACTTAGCACGTCCTCACTGTACTAGCCGCATGCATCCCCCTTCTCCTTGCACAGCAGTTTGCATTCTTCCAAATCTTCCAGTAAGGAATTCTGGTTTCAGAGGATCCAGATTGATATTGGAAACACATCAAATGCGCTTTATCAAATTGCGATTGGAACACACCACGTATGCAGATGTCTATGATGGTTTCGATGATCCAGCCAATCATTTTGATGCATCTGCACAAGCAGAACCTGTGCATGCTTTCTAATAACCTACGTTTGTCTGTACATTCAATCACAATGAATTAGTTTTTTATACTTTTTAAACTGCGAACTCCAATGTAGTTGGCCAAAAAACATTTATTTGCACCACACCCTTCAGGGTCCATAGTCACCTTACTTCCATATAAGCATTGAAATACATAAATAGTTCATGTCATAAATGGTCATCAGATGCACCTTCAGAAAATGTAAAAGATGACACACTGCCAGTTAATGGTATATTGAACATAACTTAGACCATCTTCTAAATTCTTGGCCGTAAATACATTTATGTAAAAGGTTCACATATGGATAGATAAATGAGAAAACAAATGAAGTAACAATTACCCTGAGAAAACCATGACTTTAAATGTATTTTAATTTGCCCGTACTACTTTGCACTTAATGTTTAATAAATTGTTTATAATATGCATTTGTATTTCTTTCTGCAAATGTTATTAAATAATAATGTAACTTCACCACTAAATTGCATTAAATATAGAAAAATAAAAAGTTATCTGTAATGATGTCATGTCTTCTTTTTTCATTATCCATAAATTGTATTTTGTAGTTCCATTAGGCCATTAATTTAGTTCTCCCTGAACAACGATTCTTTCCACAAAAAATCTTTAATTTACCATCCATATTTCCCATAATTCAGATTCCTGATGAACCTAAATTACATGGTGGCTCCATTGTGTCTCTCAAGTGGTTCATTTTTTTCCACCACCAAATTTAACTTGCACTTGCAATCCCAAGGTACAGATGCTTAGCTCATAGGGGATAGTCCATAAAACTGTTTCCATTGCCTTATTAGAGAACAAGATTATATCCTGAAAATCATTACTAAAGAAGGATGATAGTATATGTGTATACACTAGTATCCTTCCATATGTTATTTCTCATGCTTAGCATGCCTCGTTCTCTATCTAAGCTGTAAATCGTGAGTTCAGTGGCATATCTGGGGCAAATGACACCCAGGGCAAATACCTAAAA
>WWET01000153.1:890530-902064 GCA_011038615.1 Limnodynastes dumerilii | reverse complement strand
AAAAACCCAAAAGGGTCCCCCCCCCCCCGAGTTATTTTATAAAAAATAAAAAAATACACACACACACACACACATATATATATACTGTAAATCATGGGAATATAGCACTCCAATATTGCACACCAGTAAATATGCTCAGGCTCCCACATCTGAGCATATATACTGCTTACCTGTCTGTTTGAGAGCAGCTGCGATGCGGCATGCAATTCCACAGTGTTCAGACAGACAGCGCCAGTCACATGTTCAATGGGCCGCGCTGTCCGGCTGAACACTGAGGGGTCGCATGCTGTGCCGAAGCTGCTCTCAAACAGACCGAATGTCCGATGTCTTTTCTGACAGAAGAGTAAAAGTTCCGCCTCCTCTTCTGTTCAGTGAAAATGACAGGTGCTCCGGCTCCAGATGAGCAGAGGGAACGGATCCTCTTCTCATCTGTGCACTGATGGGCTCTGTTGATTATGTGCTCTGATGGCACCGATTGTGCCTCCAAAGCTGTCAGCGCCAAGGGCATGTGCCCTACAAAACCCACCCTAGTTACGCCACTGCGTGAGTTGTATGTATAGACTATGTGTGAGCACAAAATGTTAGGATACAGGTGTCTTTTTTTCATTGAGTAAGGCTGAGTACACACTCTAAGCTTCAGTAACAATCCAATATCGTTTGTTGAAGAGTACACACTGAAACGACCCCCTGCTGGATCTTTCCTAATTTGCTCCCATAATGCAGTTTTTTAAAGATTGTTCATTTACTAAACTATCCTGCCTCCTATGACACAAGAGAAGGCAAAGTACAGCTATAGTGACTGACAGCTCAGGATACAGTACAAACTGAACAGAAGCAAAATATTGTTCAATCATTGATCACAAAAAGTAGGAGCTCCCAAAAATGAAATCAAACGATCAAATGTTTCAGTTGTTTCTGCAGCATTGTTGGAAAGTACACACTGATAAAATATTTGCTGAAACTGTCTTTAGATCATGTGATATGCACGATTATCATTAGAAAAAGCCCCATTGGGGCTGATTCAGATCTAGGAGTATTTGCACCAACATGTGCAAATTTGTAGCTGGACAAACCATGTTGCAATACGTTACGAGTCCCTGCTGCGATGTTACACATTGCGAAAGTGTCTTTTTGGCTGTCCCTCTTTTGAATGTGTAACACTGCAGAATTTTTTTTTATGAATGACTGAGTATGCAATTCGCATACTCACCCATTCATTTTCTGCGCCGGTGCTGGACCAGACATTCAATTTGTTTGCAACATGGTTTTGGTCTGGTCTACACTTGCAAATGTTTGTTGCTAGATTTCAGAAAATTACCAGTATTTGTATGGCTTGACAGGCTCTTCTCTTAACAAGACTTTTTAATTCTAATATTTTTTCTACCCATTCCTGTAACTATATGGCCTTCATTATCGACCAACAAACCCATTATGTTATGATTTAGTCAATTTCGGGGATAAATGTGATTTTCTGTTCGCTACATTATTTCTCATCATGAGACAATGTAATGGATTGTAAACATTTTACGTAAATTGAATTATTTACATTTGGGTTTTTTTTATTGAGTCATAATGTTTCCTTTTGTTGATTGCTTGTGTTGTGATTGCTTTATGATGATAACTGATATGCACTTTTTGTTTGTCTAGCTCTCAGGAAGCATTATATTGAGAACATTAATTTCTTGTTTACAAGTGCACAGCGTTCAGGTCAAACAGCATGTCTGTTCTGATATTGTGAGCAGGGTAACCTGAGCGTTGTCTGCTTTCACTTGTCCAATTGTTATGGTACACTGACAATATGTTATACAGTAACAGGAAAGAGAACATAATGCTTACATCGCATACTCATAACCTAGTTGTCCTTTGTGGTGTCATACTGTACTTTATATTACATTTATGCAATTTTGCTTCTAAATAATTAATTACTTTTTGTATGATAAATATTAAGGTATTTTATTATGGTAAAATGCTATTCATACAATATGACATGAGCCTTAAATTATAAATCACATAAAACCAAATGAATTTTCTTGTACCTTTGTTGCCTGTGGCAAGCTATTAAAAGAAGCTAATGTTTTTTCTTTAATACCAGATTTTAATTATGGTATATAATTTTAATTGGTTTCCACCATATTATGAAACCACAGAGACAGAACATAGGAATACCTCTCTGTGCTGTTTGCGCTGTAAAATACTCCTTTTCTCCCCTCTTACCACCCTCAGACTCTCCTGTGTGTGTACTTCTCAGCCCTAAAGAGAAAAAATAAATTACATAGTTGTTTTTAATAAGATAGCTAACGAAAAAAGACTATGAAAGTGCATTTAAATGTATTTAACTTTCTAATGAAAGAATAATAAAAAATAAAAGTTTGTGGAATTACTTTCTTAATTTCTAGACTGTTTTTTTATGTGACAAACTTCTGCATGATAAGATTACCACAAAAAAGTTTCACTGAAGTATATCAACAATATATTCCTAAAATATTTGTTTATTTTTAATGCCCTTATGTAAGGAATAGATTTGGTTAAAAAATGATATAAATATATTTAAATTAGAAAAAAATGGTATCATTATATTTATTTATTTATTTAAAAATACACATTTCTCTGCTTTTTTTCTAAATACAAAAAGTAGTTACCGGTAATCTGTTATAAACATAGGAATATCTACTGGAGATGTATTTGAATGAATAGCATCAAAATATACTGTCAATACTGCAAACTTGTTTTACTTTGCATTCATTAATTGTATTGCTGTGTATGTTGAGCGCCTAAAAATCCTTTAAAATAGATTTTTTTTTTATTTCATTCATTTATTTTCCATATCTATTTGTTTATTTTCCATATGCCATATCTAGAGTGGGCTCACTTGGGTAAATACAGAAAATAACACTTGCATTGCAGGTCTAAATACTTGGTAATAGCAAGGTATTAAAATAAAACGTTGATCTTTTTTTCTAGTGTGCTGGAGAAGAAAACTGGGTTGACAATCGCACTATTTATGTTGGTCACAAAGAGCCTCCCCCAGGTACTGAAGCTTACATTCCTCAGAGGTATCCAGATAACAGGATAGTCTCCTCAAAGGTAAGAGTGTTTACTAATTTACAACAAGTCACTTGTGTGGCCCTGGTTACCTGCCTGGAGCCTTCCTTAGATACAGCTTTATTTACCTATTGTTTATTTTCTTACTCCCATGTGCCTTAGCTTCTTCTTATCACTCTTGAAAGAGAAAGTGCCTTTTATCATATTTTGTACGTTGTCATACAATTTGAGGGTAATTTAGGCGCGCCAGCAGAAGAGAACATCTGAGGTCACGTTTCACTGATTTCACATTTTGTACAAGTCTGCTTTGTCTGTGAAAAAATACATTCTTCCACCAACGATCATTGCTTTCTCTAAAAAATGTTCCATTTCTTAAAGCCATGAACCTTTGGCACTTTTTTGTTAGTCATCTTGCATTTTGAGGTGATCGGCTAAGTAATTAAAGCTTGTGATTTTTTTTAATTAAAAAAAAGATAACAATCACTATAATGGCATTTGCGATTTTCTTTTTATGTCTGTTACCTCCTTTGTGTCATTTGTAAGCTTTGTAATTAGTGCAATTGTTGATTAAGTCAAATGAGATGTCCAGTGTTTTGTTAATGTGCTGTTTTCTAATTTAAGCTAATGAAGGCAGACACAGCTGTGTGCTCAGCTGATTGCAACACTACTATTAAGTACTGTAGCCATGCATAGGTAATCAGAAAATCACGGTCTTCTCACTATTATTTTTCCATCCAACAGGGATTAAATATATGTTTATTAGATGAAATAATTGCATTTGCTTTGAAAAATGTAATTTGTACAGTAATTCATTTATTACTAAGAACTTTTCATGCAGGCATCCTCTAATGTTATGACCTGGCACACACACTTCTGCCTTAATGAAGAAGTAAGCCCTTATTTACAGTCATTAAGGCTGCATGGTTTACCTTGCATTGTGTTTATTAGCATTAAACTGAATTTAGAGGTCATTATCAGCTAATTAAATAATAACATGGTTTAAATATTTAATTTAGGACTACGTAGAGGGCATGAAGCTTGTACTGTGGGCAATCAATCAGACAAACAACATTTTTATACCTTTGATCATGACACAATCATCTTCTTCTGCCTTCCCTATAATTTGCCATATGAAGTCATCTCTTCAGTGTGAATTGGTGTAAAAGAATTCTTTAAAGGATGATGCAAGAGACATGGAAGTTAACACGTGTAAAGAATGTATGGGCCCAGACTAAATAAAAAACCCTAAAAATGAATAAATAAGGATTCTATAGATGCATTTTCTCACTACCATGTGCTTTTTGTTGCATCCTTGCTTCAGCTCTGCTGAACTGAGTGCTCAAGAGTGTTTTCACCCCCTCCCATGTGTACATATAGTTAGTATCAAATATCTTATGCAGTCAAGGTTTCTGAATTGAATTATGGAAGACAGCCATTGCTGTTGCATGAAATAAATTATGCTGTAAGGTATGCAATACTTTTATGTCTTTTGGTGGCAAGATTGGACTACAAAGCCAAACTGGCATTTTATTTTAAACCAAATAAAAGGTATATAAAAAAATCAAAGCATGCACACTCACTACGCATTCTCCATGGCAACTCATATAGCACTGCGGTCACCAGGGAGATTGTATGGAGGCTACACACTGGCCAATAATTGAGGCTTTGTCAGCAGGAGTATTTTGAAATCACTTTGAAATGTCAGTGTTCTTACTAATTGCTTAACGCACACAATATACAATAATCTGAATCAGGCCAAACAGGTGATTATCGCATAGTGTGTGGCCAGCTTGAGAAAAATACAATTGTGCAGTTTCACCAGCACTAAAATCTAAAATATTGACAATAACAAAATATCACTGGGAAATCTTCATGATATGCTGACATGGTCAATGGTTATATTGTTCTACTAGCAAGTTCTTAAAAAAAATAAAAATAAAAAATCAACTAAATAAATCACTGGGTGAGCTCAAATTCATAATATAAACATTTTATTCACAAATACATATAAAAAATTTGGCACCTGATTAACCAATATTGAAAACACAAATTGGCAACAACAATAAACCACAGTGTGTATCAACTGCTGTTAAAAAGATATACACAAATCGATGGCTGTAATAGATATTGAATGTTCAAATGCCTTAAAGTATAATCCAAGTATTGTACAAATGAAGATGGTATGATTCCAAAAATGTATCCAGTTTGATAGAGTTGAATAAATAATAGGTTGGGTGTCAGAGTAAACCTGCTTATTCAGCAATAGAGGTAAGATATAAGTGACACTGCACACCAAGAACTTTAGATGACAACTTTAGTTAAAAGTGTCCCAATGAGTGGAGTATAGGTATATCATATCATACATATACTGCATATCACAGGAGCATATATACTCCATATACTGTATATACTCCTGCAATCCGGAATGCAGTTCACCACTAGCGGATTTGGATTGCAGTTTACTGCCGCGTCTCCTCGGACAAAGCAGGCTCCAAGACTTCAAACTTCAGTGTGGTAAATAGCTGGCAAATGTGCCACACATGAAGTTTACACTGCGTGTGGCCACAAATTTCTGGTTGTGCATCTGTGTCCCTGAGTACCTGTTGGATTGCCAGGCGCGGCTCAGTCTTTTTCTGGATAGGAAAGGCTCTGTGGCTCTGTGACTGTGGTGCTGTCCCCTTATCACCCCATATGCGGACTCCATCTGGTGGTGCATCATCTGTTTCCTTCTCTATATCCATTCGGACAAACATCCTGACAGTTATGTGCTCTTGAATCAGCTTCATACAATGCACCCTGTGTAGTACTTGTGCCAAATGTAACTTTTGGCCTCTTGGTACTTCTAGAAGACTTTAGTTCGGTCTTAGTAGAGTAGGAATGTGCTGAATTATATTACCTTATTTTAAAAAGTATTTGTTTACAATCATTTAACATTTATCTGTGTCTGTGAGTGATCAGTGTTAGAAGCAGGCTGGTATACAGTGGTATGCCCTAGTGATACTTCTCCCGTCATTGGAATCTTCTTCATCTTCTGCACTGCACTGTTCATTTTTTATACAGATGTCTTTTAAAAATGAAGGGTTTTTGCATAATGGAATTTTGTGTAAATTATCCATTTTGTGGTTTTTACCAGTGACTTTGTTCTCAGCTCCTGTGCCCTTTTCCACTGCTCTGTGCCATGTATGTCTCCACTCCAGTGTTATCATTTGTATATTAGTTATATCATAGCATGGTATAATGCTAGAAAATATAGAAGCAAAATTTGCTGGATGTTATGGTCTATGATATCGGTGTATCCTGCAGAACTAATAACAAATAACTGAGTTATCCAGGATGTACTATGTCATCATTACAATATCAAATTGAATTGTATGCTAGAATGTAAACAGAAATTTTGCCATTCTATTGTATACAGTTAACAATGGAACAATTGGAAATAAGAGATTCATTTCTAATTCTCTGATGAGCATCCAAGTGCTTTCTAAGAAAACCCTAGTGATTATTTTAAATGTACAGTGCAAGCTCATGAAATACTGACATATGGCTTGAAAATATGATTTACTTTTCAGTGAATTTATATGAAATTACATGAATAGTGATATAGCAATAGTAAATATGCAACGTAATCTGATAGCGCTATATAAAAACCTGTTAAATATATAATTAATTAATTAATTATTCTGCAAGTATTTTTATAGTGATCAATGGATAATTAAAATTTCAAGTAAAATGCTTATACACACAGATATTCAGGTAGACAATGTATCCATTTTAGACATGATTGGATCAAATGAAGACCATTCGCATCTACTGCGCTTGGTGGAATGTTGTATCCAGCTTTTCATGCATGTAAGGGGAGACAACTTTCATTGCACCTTAATATTTATGGTAAAATGTGGACATTTTTTGTGTACTGATGGCTGGATTTGGTAACATTATGTGCCACAAAGGATACATCGAAACCAAGTTACTGGAAGCTTAAATACAAATCATTTATCATATGCCTTGTGTCTCTTGTCATAAGCCATGTGATAGCAGAGGCTTGGAGAGGAAAGAATGTTATTGAATAATAATTTATCATTTGCTCTCTTAACAGTTTTTTTTGTTTTGGTATATATATATATATATATATATATACATATATGTATAGAAGAGTTGTTGCTTAGCTAGGACCAATTCCTCCTCAGAAGTCAGAATAAAAGATTATTTCTGTGTTAAAGAACTCAAGCATAAAAGCATTCATTTCCCATATACCTAATAATCCCATCCACAGACTGGCAGAGGAAGACTATTTTTACCATGTAATCTGTACAGATTAAAGAGTTTGTCTGTTTCTCAGCTGCCAGCTGTAATGCTGCAAATGAACAGTGTGTACTCTGGTATGAACACATCTGATAAATAAAAGTATATCTATGGATATCCTTCTCTGAAATGACGTTTGACTCTGCTATTAATAAACCATATTTTCACACGGTTTGTGTCTATATTTAAAAATAGACAAAGATAGAAACATAATATTTTTTATATTAACATTTATTCAACAATGCTTATTTTATTGTCTAACTGATCATATTTTACTATAAGCAGCTACCAGCAACGTAAAGCATAAAAGCACCTAATAAAATGCATTATGATTAAGTAATATTATATACATGGAAACCAAAAAATAGGAAGCAAGTAAAGGCATTCGTCCCATATGATACAGCATTCAACGCTCTTAAACGCATAGCTTTACATAATCATACAGAATTTTGATGTACAAGGTAAAATAACATAACACTAAATATCTAACTCTAAAATAATAACAATCTAAAGCAAAGACATGCCTAAAGGACACTTTCCCCAACCCTCATGTGCATGCAATGTTGGCAGCTGTACTTCTGCGCTATGTATATGGATAATTACAAGCCCACACAAGAACACTGCCTTTTTTGACCAGTTCCAGACTTTTTGCTGGATCCAGACCTACGGGCACCCTACGGGCGCCTAAGGTCATTAAGGCCGTTCTCGGAGCGGGGAGTGCACTCCCCCTGCACTCCCTGCTCTCGGTAGTAAATCTGGACACTTACATGTCTAGATCCCTACTTTAAATGTTGCGATCCGGTATGCGGCTTTATGGCTACATACTTGATCGTAACGGGGCTTCCCCCGCCCTGCCTCTCCTTAATTACCATGTCTATCAGACCTATGTAGATTGCCTCCGTGCGATCTTTAAAGACCACACGGAGTAGTTTAGGCAGAAGGAGGCGTGCCAGTGCTGCCTTGGTGAATTGGGTGCGGATACGGTTGCACCTAACTCATTCTTACCTGTGAATCTGGTCCAGTATACTTAAAGCACAATTCCACACTGCATTTCAGAACCGTGGTACAATCGGAGAGGACCACTGAAAATGCCAGAAATCCCCAAGATGGACCCTACACCTTGGGTAGTTCTCGTCTGGTTTTCTCCCCAGTTTAAACAAGAAGTTATATACACTGTATGGAAAATGTAGAGATGAATTTGCTGGAATCACACAGAGGATGTGGCATGGCAAATACGGCTTAGCATACTTCATTTAATGTAACTGCATGTAGATAACCAGAAAAAGGAACATAAAAAAGGAGCATTCACGGTGCAATACATTTATTGTATATAAGATTGACTTTAGCAGTACTTTTCATGTACTAAGGTTTTCAGTGCACTTATGTTAGTAAATTTGGCCAAATGTTTAAGGGCCTGATTCAGACTTAAGGAGAAGCTTAAAATTAAGAGAATAAAGTTACTCCTGGGCTAAACCATGTTGATTGCAGAGGAGTCATATTTCATCTGTTGCAAACAGCATTAGAGTTGAGAGGTGATGTTTACCATCCCAAGTCTAAATAACAATGTAATAGTAAAGCTGGTCAGTATATGTGTGCAATAAGCAATTCAATTATATATCCTTGTATGCAAAGAATACAGTTAACTTGACTCCCCCTGAAATCAACATGGTTTAGCCCAGGAGGAACTTTCCTTTCTTAATTTCAAGCTCCTTCCTAAGTCTGAATCAGGCCCCAAGAGTTTATTTAGTTAAATAAAATCACAAAGGACTGTACATAAGGTGGTCTACAAATCCAGGCCAAAAAATTATTAAGGTAACATAAAGTATATTCATATTTATAATGGTTTACACTCCACCTTATAACCACTATTTAGTGATTTATTTATTAACAGGTTTTTATATAGCGACATCAGATTTATGTAGCGCTTTTCAATTTTAACAACCAATAGACAAAATTTTCTTGCTGCTCAACATCTTCCTTACCTCTGTACGTCCCTACATGGTTTTCCTTACCCTCCTGACACCTTACTCTCACCTAAAAAGCCCTCAAATTTTTTAGTTTGAGTAACACTTGAAGGCACCTGTACGCCAAGTTGATGACTCACTACTCATGTTTTTAAGTAGTAGAGTAAAAACAACTTAATAAGGAAGCAGGTACATATATAGCTTAGTCAAGTATTAATCCTTCAATATATGTTTTAAAAACATATCTAATAAATTACCTTTTCTAACTTTTGTTTTGCTGTCATTCACTGGCTGAGGCTCATCACGGCATGCTGGCTTGTAAAGCAATAACAGGGAGCAAGGTTGTTCTAAGTTGACATCAAATATCATGTAAGTGTAGCTCAGCCTTTTTTCCTGTTGTTGACCTGCATACCATGAGGAGCTACAGTGACATTTACAACTACTGTGCATTGGCCACCTTGGACATGAAAAGGAGTTGCAGAAAGAGGTGCTGTGCTATGATAGCAGCATAGCACCGCCTCTTACCCTGCAGCTTCCATGATCTGACCGGCTGCTCTTTATCCCTATCTCTCTAACTTCCTCTCTATTTACATTAAAGACTGCCATCTCTATTCACAATTTATTACATCTTCTCACTTGGACTTTTCCGTATTGCTCCATACTACTTTCTTTAAAACTTTGAAAGTGTCCTTAGGACTATTTTTTCAATGTAGTTTACTTTCTCTTTACCTAACCACCCTTACTACACCCACTCCACTGCATCGTACTAATATGTCACCCTTGTATGTCTTCATTTACATTGTTTGCACTCTTGGGGCCAGATACTATGCTGCTAGTTTGGAAAAGTGGAGATGTTGCCCATAGCAACCAATCCGATTTTAGCTGACATTCTCTAGTATGTAAAAAGAAAGTGAGAGCTAGAATCTGATTGGTTGCTATAGGCAACATCTCCACATTTCCAAACCCGCAGTTTAGTAAATCTGGCCCTTGGCCTGCATTTCCAAATGCAGCAAGAGCAGTAAACCAGGGTTGCCGACTCTCCCGGAATGTCCGGGAGACTCCCGAAATTCGGGCACTTCTCCCGGAAACCACGGCCTCAAGTCCTGCCCCCCTGCCTAGCAACACTAGTATACTAGTGTTGCTATGGCCAGGGAGCGACTTGATGAAGCAATTTGTGCCACCAAGCCCCGTCCCGATGCCTATTTAAGCTAAAACTGGGTAAGTATGAAGCAGGGGGTGGGGCTTAATGCCGCGATTTGCATAAATTGCATCATTAAGCCCCGCCCCTGCATGCATCGCTAGCTTCCCTCTGGGATCTCCCGGAGGGAAGCTGGCAAAAGTTGGCAACCCTGCAGTAAACTGGATGCCCACTGTATTCACGCATTTGTTCGATTGCTTTACTAACCATTCCCTTTGCTCTCCAAACTTCCGACACTAAGATCATACCTTAAGCTATCTGACTCCATCACATTTAAAAGGGCGACGAATCGAAGGATGCCTATATACTTTGTATTGTAATGCTATACTCTTGCAAGTGCAACCTGGCTCCCTATCAGAAGTCTCATTTTTAGAAGTAAAGTAAGGGACTGAGTAGATTGCATTCTGGTTGGTCTGCTAATACCCCTTTCAGATCACCACTAAAATCCTGGATTTTTTATGGTGATGATCTGAGAGGTACCGGGGTCTAATAACCTGGGACTTAGACACATGAAAAAAGAAGGGTTTTTCCCGTGTAGGTCCCTGGTAAGTGGCAATGTGAAAACCAGTAAACCAGCCCCTTCTCAATGTCAGGGCAGACCCGGGACTCAGAATTTCATGAGTCTACCCTTCTGTACATACTTGTCAAAAACCCGCCAATAATCTGGGTTGAAAAACCCGGGTTATTGCCGAGGCTTCAATCTAAAAGTGGTGTTAGATGTGTGCATATGCCCAGATTACAAAATCAGACTTTTTTATCATTCCATTTATTATTATCATGTCTTCTGCCACATAATACATTTATGTAAATGTGTACAACTAATCTCTTCCATTTATGTAATGTGTTCACGGGTTGTGTGTTGCCTTGTGCAGCTTGTACCAAGGTGAAGCTAGGGTATTTAATGACATTTGTACAGGTCTTTAATGCGTGTTACAGCCATGGGGCTGGATCCAGACCTTGTTAAGTGAATGAACTTAGTTACTCCTGGGCTAAACCATGTTGAATTCAGGGGGAGCCAAGTTAATTGT
>WWET01000153.1:865748-884448 GCA_011038615.1 Limnodynastes dumerilii | reverse complement strand
GCAGGATTCAGGCAGGAGATATGATTTTTCAATCCCACAGCACTATCATTCGGTTCACATATGATCGGTGCAGATAATGATTGGCTAGAGAAAGATATGCAAAAAAAGTGGATAAGGAACTACAGCTTTTAATTACATCCACATAAAAACATCAAAAAACATGATCATAAAATGACACAATAAAACTTTGGCAGTATGTATAGAACCGCTGGAGAACAGAGTACCCGTAAGCAGAGGATCGTAGATGGTTAATGCAGCGCTGAGAAAACAGACCTCCTGCGGCTGGGGTAACACGAAGGCCGGCCAGTCAAACCATGATTTAGAAAGCAGGCTCCCCTTAAAACCACCAACGCGTTTATCAAGGCTGTGGAATACAGCTGAAACGCGTCGGTTGTTGCAAAGGGGAGCCTATTATAGCAAGCTGTTTAGAATCAAGGGCATACTTTATTGTTTCATTAGAAAGGTATGATTCATTAGACAGTGCATATTGTGGATAATGTTGTCACATACTGCATATATGGGTAAAAAAAGAATTGGGTTAAAAATATTGGGGTAGATCCAGAGCTTGTTACATTTCATCGAATAGCATATTTACACTAGAGTAAAATGCTGATTTACGCTTCCCAAACCCTACCTTAACTTTTCAAAGCGTAAGTACTCATGTATGTAATGGATTCACGTACGTACTGGCCTAACCCAGTCCATACTGTCCAATTTAAATGCCTCCCTCTGCCTACAAAGCGTAACTACGGGTGTCGTATGGATGCCCCCACCCCTTCGTTCGTAGTTACGCTGATGGTACGTTTGTTCAGCATTACGTGGCGTAACATCTGCCGCCCGCATGCGGAGTAAATACAAATTGACGATTTTATGTCAGCGGCTAGCGTAAATTTGCTAGTGTACGTAGGTCAGGATCTGGGCCGTTATTGTTATATTCATTTGTAAAGATATTTGCTAACATGTGACATTAAATGATAGCAACATTTTTATCATCTAATCTAATTTATGTTTATGCATGTCAGTAAAAGCAACATAAATGGCATCCAATGTTTACGATCTTTCTGACTAACTTCTGCACAAAAATATGAGCTATAACGTATACACTGAGTGTATCTTGCTGTGTCTTCTAGCTTATCATTGATACACCAACCAGTCCAATAACCAGTGGTCTGCCACTCTTCTTTGTTATCACTGTGACAGCAATTAAACAGGTAAGGACCACATACTACATTTAACATCTTGAGCTCTATCTGCTTTAAATGAACACACTTATAGAGCCATGTCAGATGTGATCTTGTAACTTACATTATTCATCCTCATTACATAGGGCTATGAAGACTGGCTCAGGCATAAAGCTGACAATGCGATGAACCAGTATTCTGTGCATGTCATCCAACATGGCAAGCTAGTCCGAAAGCAGAGTCGAAAGCTCAGAGTGAGTAACGTTATTGTATAATACTTTGTAGATGTATGGCTGTAATATGTCAATATGGGTAATGACAGCCATAACATGCTGATATGTTAGTATTGCAGCCCAAAAGTATTAGTTTGTATGCAACAGTATTGACAGTATATGCAGAAGCTGTTTTTAGAGGTTTAGTTGCTTTGAGGGACGCCTCAGTTACATGATACATGATTATTATTATTATTGTTTAGAGTTAGAACCACCTAAGCAGAAAAGCCTTGAAAAGGACAGGCGGCATAATATATATATATATCTCCCAGGTTTAAAAAGCAATTGTGTCCCTTAGGATATGCTGGGGATTGTACTGCCATTGCTAATAATAGGCCTGATTTACACCTAAGAAGCTCCGGCTTCTTAGGTGCGTTTTTTAAAGAAATAACCTACTACACATGCGTAGTAGGTTATTTTGCGGTCCACGTAACACTTAGGTACGTAGTTCCACTATGTCCAGTCTTTAAAGACCACACATAGTGGTTTAAGCAAAAGGAGGCGTGCTAGTGCCGCCTTGGGGGAAAAAAAATAAGAGTGGATGGGCAAACACTGGGCGTATTTTTTTCTTAAGAAGGAAATGACACATGGAAAGATAAGATAGCCTATGGCAATTTTATGTGCCATTAGGCTCCTAAAAAACGGGGCTGGACAGGAGAGTTAGGTACAGATCCGGCCTCACCTAACTCCCTCTTAAGTGTGAATCAGGTCCAATATTATGTACTGGGGATGGGACAGATAATATGTCTCTTTCTGTATGCACATTGATTACTATAACTGTTTTCAGTCTTTCTTCTATGACTGCCACTTTGCACTGGCTCACTGTATGATACCCCACTGACACCTCCTCACCCGCTGCTCTGGCCTATGCAGGTCTCCTTTTCTCCCACTCTCAAAGAGCCGGCGACTGTCATAGTGGCGGCGCCGGCTTGCTCCTCTCTCCCTCATGCACTTTCCGCACTATCCCTCCTGAGCTTTCCCTTCTCTTCCTTCGAGGTCCACTCCATCCGCCTTTTCTGCCCCCTAGACCTTTGTGTTGCTGTCCTTTACCGGACCCTAGGCCCTTGTTCACAGTTCTTTGAGAATTTTGTTGCCTGGCACACCCACTATCTCTCCTCTGACCTCCCTTCTATTATCTTGGGTGACTTCAACATCCCTGTTGATAACCCCTCTTACTCCAGCACCTCTAAACTGCTCTCTATTTCCTCATCCTTTGGCCTGACTCAATGGACCACCTCCACTACCCACATACAGGGCCATTCCCTTGACATAGTCTTCACCCACCGCTGAGCTCTGACTGACTTCTCCATCTCTCATTTTCCTCTTTCTGACCACCACCTCTCCTTCTCCCTCTCCTCTCCTGCCTCCCCTTCCCCCAAACCCAAACGCGTTCTCACCAGACATCAGCACCATCGACATCCCCACCTTTTCCTCCTCCCTTGACCACCTCCTCTCCCCCGTTACCTCTCTCTTCTGCCCCAACCAACCAACAATACCACCCTATTTTCTGCCCTTGACTCTGCCTGTCCCCTTTCCTCCATCTCCCTTCACCGCTCTAACCCCCAGCCACGGCACTCCCAGGTCACGCGCTTCCTCAAACAATGCTCCCACACCGCCGAGCGCCTCTGGTGCAAATCTCGCTCCCTTGCTGACCTTCACTTTGAATTCATCCTTTCCTCTTACTGCTCTGCCCTTGCCCAAGCCAAGCAAATTTTCTTCAAATCTCTCATCATCTCCCATGCATCCAAACCCCGTCGCCTCTTTGCCACCTTTAACACTCTCCTCTCCCCTCCCACACCTTCCATCCCACTCTCTATCTCTGCTTCCAACTTTGCATCCTACTTCTCTTTCAAAATTATTTCCATCAGAAATGATATCTCCTCCACCCTGAATCCCCCATCTCTCCAACCCCCCTTTATCATGAGTTTTCTTCTTTCCATCCTATGACAAGTGACGAAATTCACTCCCTATTAATATCTTCACCACCCTCAACCTGCCCCATGGACCCTATTGCCTCACACCTTCTCAAACACCTCTCTCCCACTGCCTGCTTCAATCTAGCCCACCTTTTCAACCTTTCCCTCTCATCTGGTATCTTTCCTTCCTCTGTTAAGCATCCCCATTTCTCTACCATCCTCAAAAAGCCTAATCTGGACCCTACATCCCCCTCCAGCTACCGACCAATATCCCTTCTTAGCTTCACCTCCAAACTCCTTGAGCTCTTAGTCTACCAACATCTCATCAGCTACCTTACTAACAACTCTCTCCTGGACCCCTTCCAATCTGGTTTCCGGCCCCTCCATTCCACTTACCAAAGTGACCAATGATCTGTTATCTGCCAAATCCAAGGGCCACTACTCCTTCTTGATCTGTCAGCTGCTTTTAATACCATTGACCATCCTCTTTTGCTTCAAATCCTCTGCTCTTTTGGTCTCACTGACACTGCTCTCTCCTGGTTTTCCTCCTATCTCTCTGACCGCACCTTCTCTGTTTCCACCCCTAGCTCATCCCCCCCCTCCGCTGCCTGTTGGTGTCCCCCAGGGCTCTGTCCTTGGCCCGCTCCTCTTCTCCCTCTAGACCTCCTTGTTGGGTAACCTCAACAGCACATTTGGTTTCAACTACCACCTCTACGCTGATGACACTTAAATTTACCTCTCCTCCCCTGACCTCAACCCCTCTCTTCTGTCTAAGATTTCTGAATGCCTTGCATCCCTATCCACATGGATGGCCAAACGCTTCCTCAAGCTGAATATGGACAAAACGGAAAATATTATTTTTCCTCCCCCTAGGATTTCCTCCCCACCCTTTATCATGATAACCATTGGTGATACCTCTGTCTCCTCATTTCCTCAAGTTCCTTGCCTAGGTGTCATCCTTGACTCCTCACTTTCCTTTATACCACACATCCGTGCCCTTTCTCATTCTTGTCGTTTCCACCTACGCAACATTGCACGCATTCGTCCCTTCCTCTCCAATGAAGCTACTAAAACCCTTATCCACTCTATAATCATATCACGCCTCGACTACTGTAACCTCCTCCTCATAGGTCTCCCGCTCAACCGTCTTGAACCTCTTCAATCTATACTCAGTGCTGCTTCCAGGCTCATCTTCCTCTCACACCGCTCTACCTCGGCCTCTCCTTTATGTCAAACACTCCACTGACTTCCTGTCCACTTCAGACCTCTCTTTAAACTCCTTACCCTCACCTTTAAGGCCATCTCCTCATCCACTGCTCCCTACATCTCTTCCTTTATAAACATGCACACCCCTTCCCGCCCTCTCCGTTCTGCTAACCAGCGCTGTCTGACCTCTTTACTGATCTATTTAACATTTCATGCAGGACTTCTCCCGTGCTGCACCTCTGCACTGAAATGACTTCCCTTCTTCAGTCAGGCTCTCCCCGACATTGCAGGTCTTCAAGCGTTCACTCAAAACGCACCTGTTCAGGCTAGCCTACCCCTCCTTTACTTAACATCCTCACTGCATCCTTCATCTTTCCCCTCTCTTCCTTCCCCCTCTCCTCTGTTCACACCAGCAGTCCACTTCCTTCTCCCTCCTTATGTCTTCTGTAAGTCCTTCCCTCCCACATAGTTTGTTAGCTCACGTGAGCAGGGCCCTCTATCCTAGTGTTGTTCCCTCCTCCACCACTCCCCCCTCACTTCATACCCTCTTCTCCCCCTCTGCTACCCTTATATCCCATCCCATACCTTGTGGCTCCCTATCAACCTCTACTGCCCTCTATCCTATGCTCCCTGATCTTCCAAGCTTGATACCTCGCATTTTCCATTGCGTTCTGTGCTTGATTCACTTTACTTTTGATATTTTTAGTCATATTGCATTTATATATACTATGCTGTCCATCCCTATCCTGTATGTCTGTACTGTATTTTGTTGTATTTTGTACGGCGCTGCGGACACCTTATGACGCCTATAAATAAACAATAATAATAACATAAGTAACACTAAGATCATTTAAGTGTCACCTAGAAAGCCAGCTTGGAGGAACCAACAGAGTTGTAAAGGAGGGGGTTAGGAAACGCGCTATTGTGGAGGGGGCAGCATATATGAGACTATTGTCTTATTATTAGTATTACAGGAATTTCACTATTTCACTATTGTAAGCAGAAGAGAGAAAATAGTAGAGTAATGTGGAGGTCACTATGTATGTATGTATATATAATGTATATAAGGTATCAGCTCTCTCTCAGGGGCCTGCTGAGGGATTTCTGGGTTTTGTAGCTGTGAACAGTCCACCCTTTTTTATATTAATTAGTCATTGCTATCCTCTCTAGGTTGGAGACATTGTAATGGTGAAAGAAGATGAGGTTTTTCCATGTGATATAATATTGCTTTCCTCAAGTAGGGAGGATGGGACGTGTTTTGTCACAACAGCTAGTTTAGATGGAGAATCCAGTCATAAAGTAAGTGCATTTGTTTATTCCAGTCTCTTGATGATTACATGGGCTGCACAATATTGATTTACCAGAACATTCTATACTTTGATCAGAATGTGATATTTAGAATGTACTCTTTCCAGCCATTGATAAAGCAGACATTTCTTCTGAAGTGACCAACACTAGGGGCCAGATTTACTAAGCTGTGATAAAAGGAATGTAGAGATGTTTCCTATAGCATCCAATCAGATACTAGCTGACATTTTATAGTATATAATAGGAAAGTGAGAGCTAGAATCTGATTGGTTGCTATGGGCAACATCTCCACTTTTCCTTTCCCAGACCTTTGTAAATCTGGTCCTATGTGGCTGATTTATAGAAAAAAAAATTCACCTTACTAAAACCATGTTGAACCGCAAGTTGTAAATGTGCACAACAAATTGCATTTTATACAAGTGAACACTAACAAATCCATCTTAACTGTACAAAAGGTAGTTCACCTAATGAAATAATTCCATGACTGTTGCAATATTGTTCTGATTAAACTTTCTATGTGTGTGTGTACATGTGTAAAAGATATAAAAGACAAATATAGCAAAAATAGGACTACTAAACATGGACACTTGTTTCAATTGAATTGTATGATTCGTCAGTAGTAAATAAGCAATTTACTATAAGTCATTATCCATGTAAAATCAATAATCAAATATATGTTTCTTTTTCCCAAACCAGACATATTATTCTATTCAGGACACAAAAGCATTTCAACATGAGCAGGAAATGGATACACTGCACGCTACCATTGAATGTGAACAACCACAACCAGATCTATATAAGTAAGAATAAATGTTATGTATACACATCTAACCCACTGACTGAATGCTAGAGGCACCATGTTTCATTGGGGCTGATCCAGAGTTTAAGGGTAAGGGAAAAACAGGTGCAAGTGGAGACCTGAGCAAAACCATGTTGAACTGCAGAGGAAGGCAAATTTAGACTGTGAAAAGGGAGCTGTACTTTCCTTGGCTATATAATAAACATAAAGCTATGCAGCATATAAATTATATGTGCAAAAGCAAAGTGTTTTCCCTGCATGTAATGGAATTAATATGAATTTGCATTCCACACACTATCATACTCTTACTCAACAGACACATTGCATGTTGTACACACATAGCTGGTATTAGCATATGTACACAATTGTATACAATGATGGGTTTTATGTATTCTGGATATATACCTTATGTGCAGAGGGTGGGATGGCGCGTGTGTTTCTTTGCAACCCTGTGTGTACATGTGTTGCAGGGCCTGATCCAGACCCAAAAGTAAAAAAGAAAATAGCAATGTAAATGCACTAAAAGTATAGTCATGAATAAAATAAATAAAAAAGAAATGGATAAGCAGCATTCTCATACCTTTTTGTATTGCATTTTTTGCAGCTCCCTGGCTCTTGCAAATGTTTTGCCTTGAACTGTGTGCAGGGCCGCCATCAGTGGGGGACAGCCGGGACTACTGACCTGGCCACTGAAGCTGATGGGGCCTGCAGATACTTACTATGGCTGTACAGCAGCAGGTATTGGCAGTATACTACCACCGATACTTGCTGCTTAGAGCTGTACACTAGTGGGCCAATGTGCAGGGAAATCCTTCAGATTGCCTGCTGGCAATGTTGTTTCATGGCATTCTGCCTCCTATGTGACATCACGGGTGACGATGATGTTCCCCGGGCACCAAAATATCTGGCGGCGGTCCTGGCTGTGTGTATTTATTACTGTAAACTGACTACGCACATGCCATAAAATGCCACCGAGTGGTCACAGCAAACACTTGGTTTGGTTTTAGGCTCATAGATTTTTACCAACAAAATGCTCACAACTCTACATCAGCCCTAGATTATCATTTTTGTCCATTTAACAATCTGTAGTTTCATCTACAAAAGAGAAAAACTTTATACACAGTTGGAAAGTAAGGGAAAATTGATGGAAAACTATTCATGGACTAAACCATGTTGAATTGCAGGGAAACACATTTCATCTGTTGCAAACAGTATTAGAAATGTGAGGTGATGTATCCCAGCCCAAGTCTAAATAACCGTTTAAATGTAAAGCTGGTGAGTAGTTATGTAAAAAAGGCAAAGCATTCGCCATGAATAATATTAATTTGATCCCCCCCTAAAATACAAAAAGGTTTTGCCCAGGCGTAATTTTCCACTTGTTTTCCTATAATTTTCGCACTCTGAATCTGGTCTCTTAAGTTTACAAGGCCTGATTAAGGGTTCAGTTAGCTATAGGCAAATATGCTCATAAGACCCCCCTTTGACTTCTTTGCCAGGTTAATATGCGGTATGTAAAAAACAAACTCATCCTTCAAATCCGACTTCCTTCATCCACCCCTCACTTCACTAATGTTTATGTTTCCATGTTTTTGAAACTCAGATCCACTTTGCTTTTTAAAAAGGTTATGGAAATCTTTGCCACTCATTTTGTTTTTGTTAAAATCATTAATGTAGAATGGAACAGATACATGAACAATCACTACTAAGGGGAAACATAGTAAGGAGGGCTTGTTGATGATGTAGGTCACCGTCTCAAACAGCCCTTTTTCAAAAGGGACGTTTTCTACTAGCCCACAGCGAAGTGCCTGGGAAATCGATTGCTTCTGCGTCGCTGAGGCAAATCAATTGATGATTCCCAGGACGAAGATGCAGCGATGAATGGTAAGTATCCTTTCTCCTCATTTTTACCCTCCCTTCCCTGAAGCCTAACCCTAAATCTTCCCTCCCCACAGCCTAACCCTAAGACTCCCCTCCACGCAGGACTTTGCAACGGGTCTAGCGGCTGTTTGCAAATAAATGGGTAAGTATGCCAAATTACATGCTTATCCATTCATTACTTAAACTTTCTAAATAGTAATATTTTCAAAATACAGGCAGGTGAAAATGAGCTTTCGGCTACCTGTATTTTGAAAGTAGAATTTTCTACGTGGAGACTGCATCCCCTTGTTGAAGGTCACTGTTTTTGTCACTTATTTTGAAGTCCTCGCAAAAGGATCACTTGTCTTTACCATGGTAATACATTACGATTTAAGCCTTACTACATAATTATTTAATGT
This sequence comes from Limnodynastes dumerilii, assembly GCA_011038615.1. Taxonomy (NCBI): domain Eukaryota; kingdom Metazoa; phylum Chordata; class Amphibia; order Anura; family Limnodynastidae; genus Limnodynastes; species Limnodynastes dumerilii. The sequence continues at coordinate 875,490 of WWET01000153.1, read as the reverse complement.
TTTCTTTTAATGTTCATCTCTTATATTTTTGTATAAATTTCATTTTATACTTTCTTATCATTTTGCACCCTCAAAAATGTTGCATCCCTGCAAAAGCCATGCACCGTAGTCCTTAGCCTTGTCAGCCTTTTGGATAATCAGGCCCTGCAGTTATTGTGTTATTAGACTAATATTTTTTTGGTTTGTTTTTCATTTATTTTTTTCCAGGTTTGTTGGTCGGATCAATATATATAATGAAACAGATGACCCTATTGCCAGGTTTGTGATGAACAAGTTAATGCTCTAAGTGTTTTAAGTTTGCATTATTCAAAAATACCTGCATGGAGTGTTTTTGTTTATTTGTTTATCTTTAGCATATAAAATGTGTTTATGTATTGATTAGGCCACTTGGGTCAGAGAATTTGCTGCTTCGTGGTGCTACATTAAAAAACACTGAAAGAATATTTGGTAAGTAATATTGATGGCTGAGTATTATTGTATTATAATATGTTAGATGCATATCATATCTTTATTTATAAACTGCCTTCAGTTATTTTCAGTGTTCAATTAGAACCTTTAATTTTATAATTTCAGGATGAAATTACCAGTAATTACCATTATTGAAAATGAAAAAATTCATTAATAAAAATAATTTCTTTATTGTCATTTTAAAATCAAGAAATAGCCAACTGCCCTACTATATACTTACTATAACTTCCTGCTCAATTTTCCTGCATCTCTTCTACCACCTCCAGTAATTAATTTATAACTGCTGCAAAATAGAGGAGTGAGAACAGAAATAAGTTCGTTTTAAGCATTTGTGTTCCCTTTTTTGTTGATGGTTGAAGGTCATCAAGTTAAGAATAGGATATTATTGTAATATCAAATTATTCATACGCAGGAAGGCTTTTAAATGTATCACAGCTAGATTTAGGATGTGCAAGTCTGTCTGGTTTATCAATCTTGAGTGTATTCAGCTTGAGTATTTCCTGCTAGCAAATGAACAAAAAATAAGATGTTACTGACGAGACGCTGCTGTCTGAGCTTCAGCTCATGAAGTGCCTGTCCTTGATGCATTATGTTGAGTACATTTTTATTGGTTTCAAGTAACAATCTACTCTTACTTTCTTCTTTGAATTTCTAGGTGTTGCGATATACACTGGCATGGAAACCAAGATGGCATTAAATTACCAGTCCAAATCACAGAAAAGATCGGCTGTTGAAAAGTAAAGTGTTATCATGCATTATTTATCACTATAGTTAAATGTAACAATTTAGTAATGTTCCTGGAGATCAGAAAACATCCACCTCCATTTCCAAGGCACTATATAAGATTACCTTGTGAACTGATATCTGCAACATTGTTCCTCTTTACAAGGAAATCTTTTTTTTTTCTATCACACAAAACGTGAATGAACTTTAACTGTTAAAATATTAACATCTAATATACCTTATATAATCAACCCCACATTTACAGAGATTAGGCCCAGGCATGCTCCAAGAGGTTTATTTTCCAATATATTATTTATAGTTATTTATTCTACAAGATTTTAAAGATTAATATAGTGATCAGTGACTGAATAACATTAGTTATACTTTGCTTGTTTTTAAAATATATACCATTATTAAAAGTACTTTTAGGGGATGTTTCAAACACAGTGTTTCTAACTTTATCTGCCTTTAAGGTGCAAGTTGAAATTTTCTGTGTAGCTATTTCCCTTTGTTGTTTTTGGTGCGTGGCTAAAAAATGTAATAACTTTCTCCACTTCTGCCAGTTCTTCTAGTAGCATAAAGCATAGACATAAATACTTATTATAATAGGCTATTATACAAATTGTGTAAAGCGTAGAATATGTTCAAGACTGCATGCATAAAATGTGACAATTGAATAGTACATAGATATAGATGAAATGTCATAATATAGACTTTTATTATTTAACTTTTAACTTTATGATACATAGTTATATGTGCGTGGCTAAAAAATGTAATAACTTTCTCCACTTCTGCCAGTTCTTCTAGTAGCATAAAGCACAGACATAAATACTTATTATAATAGGATATTAAACAAATTGTGTAAAGCGTAGAATATGTTCAAGACTGCATGCATAAAATGTGACAATTGAATAGTACATAGATGAAATGTCATAATATAGACTTTTATTATTTCACTTTTAACTTTATGTTACATAGTTATATATTGCATATATTATTATTATTATTTATTTATAATTCAACTGGTAGATACCATGCAGGTTCAACACTTTCCATTGATTATTAGCTTTGACAAACCACTACCAACACCATACTATTTTGGCCTGGTAAAGCTGCTGTAGACAGAGATGTAACTAAAAATGTAGTCTGTTGGTGAGAGAAATCACTCCCCATACCTTATATCTTGGTTTGAGCAGATGCTGCCTTCTCAGTGGCTGTCTCGATCTCAAATAGGCAGACATTTTAGATTTTTTTTTCTGAATGGGTGAGTAAGCCAATTGGCATACTCACCAATTCATTTTCAGAAGCACCGCCCGCCTGACCTGCCGCAGACAGCACTGGAGAGGTGAGTAACCTCTCAGAGGACTTTTAGGGTTAGGGGGAGGGTTAGGGTTAGGCTCTGGGGAAGGGAGGATTAGGGTTAGGGCCATGGAAGGTTAGGGTTAGGGTCTGGCTGCAGTGAAGGGAGGGTTAAGGTCAGGCTCCAGGGAAGGCAGGGTTAGGGTAATAGAGGGGGAGGGTTAAAGTAGGAATTATGGAAAGGCTTAGGGTTAGGTTTGATACTTACCATTCAGAGCACCATGTTCTGTGCTCCAGGGATTGATTGCTATGCCTCTTCGAAGCAAAAGTAATCAATTTCCCAACCAGTTCAGAACTGCCTCGGAGAAAACGGCCCTATAGAATTAGATCCGTTCTCAATGGTGACCCACACCCCTGCCTTCTCTGGCTCTTTTTTGCCATTGTTTCCATATATTCATACTCAAATATTAGAATAACTGCGACTGGATGGCCTATGATGGCAGCTTTTCTCTATTTTATATGTGCTTTTATGCATACATGTGTTTAACATTGTGTAGACTGAACAATACAGTGCTAGACCAGAAGGCCAGAACATGCCGTTAAGGATATGCTTGGTATGAGCAGAGGGTATGCAATATGTTTATAATCTAAAAGGGCGGAAGTTCCGGCTCTGTTGCTGACGGGGTGTATAGGTCTTAGCACAATGTCAGATTCTCTGACTCGCCTATGGGACTGACTGCAGAAGTGCCTGTTTTGACCTGTCCAGCTCTACATCAATTTAGTTAGGGACTCCTGGATACCTGCTGAATATTATTAACCAATAAGCACCAGCTGAAACTAAGTAGCTTGTATTTTGCATATATTCTTATTAAATGTTATAGTTGATTAAGAATTATGTATTGTTGTCTCCTTTAACTCCTTGTATCCAAGTAACTCCCAGGTTCCTGTAGGAACAATACCCCTCCCCCTTCCCGAGTTCTCTCTATACATTTCCCTATTTTTCTCATCCGCTCTATTGCCCATATTCTAAAACCTTTTGCACTTTATTAGAATGACAGTTCCAGTGGCATTAATGAACATAGCTAAAATAAGCCTACAATAATAAAGTAAAAAAATAATATTAACAATATTTCTGTTTCTCTAGATCAATGAATGCCTTCCTCATTGTGTATCTATGTATTCTGATTAGCAAAGCCTTAATAAATACTGTGCTGAAGTATGTGTGGCAGAGTGAGGCTTCACGTGATGAACCGTGGTACAACCATAAAACAGACTCTGAAAGACAAAGACATGTGGTAAGTAATAGTCTCATTGGCTATTTTAAAATGTTCAGGAGACCATTAATAAAATGCTATTTGTTATGCATCATTTTAATTCTACAAAAAACACTTCCAAATATGGGGCCAGATCCAGAGTAGGTCAGAGTGCAGAAACCGCCTGTATTTCAAATTACACTTCTTGCAAGGGATCCTAAGGATCCAGTGTTCTGTGCGACAAGCCTTTCCGATGGTGGGGTGGGACGAGCCACCATGCATACCTGTGTACATATAGTGGGCGGGGGGGCATATGCAAAAATTATGGGCTTGATTAATTCTCAGCTACTCACTGGCCCCATGGGGCCAGAACTCCGCTGCCGATGCAAATGAAGTCCTTACCAGCGGACTTCTGGATCTGGTCTATGGTGCTACAACCATTGCATTTCCCTGGCATACCACTGTCCCTTACAGACAATGAATTATAATCCAGACATTGATACTCAAAACATTTTGTAGGGTGTATAACTATTTAGATACATTCACAGGAGCTCTCTGAAGTTGGTACAAAATCTTTGCTCTCTCCAGCTTAAATCAAGGAGTGAACTATGTGAAAGCTTGAAGTATATTCTTGTATTAACCGGATTTAAATTTTATCAAGTTGAGTATTTTAGAAGATTACGTTCAGCATTATGCAATGTCAGACAGCGTTGTATTTACAGTAAATATATCTGACCTATGTAAGTGTTATTGATTTGATTCTCTGCTGGAGACATTTTGGCAATGTAAAACTATTATTTATAGTCTTTTCCCATTACAGGTCAGACATGTGTTGGTGGGTTGGTTGGACAAAGCCCCAAAATAGTGATTCTAAATCAAGATATGTCATTATGTTTATTGTGCTTGCAACCTTTTTAGACATCATTTGTTATTTGAAAGATGAAACAACAACAAACATTCTATAGTATATTGTTAATAAAATGTGATGGATGATAATATGATTATATATTTAGAACCAAAATAAAAAAGAAATACAATGGGATATAATTAAAATAATGTCGTAGCATTGACTTGTGTTTTTTGTTATTGTACTATTACTTTGTTTTTGTTTACTATATAGCTGAAAAATTGTTTTCTAATCTCTGTTAATATTCTTGTTGTGACACAACACCCATATTATTCAGATACCACCTTTTGCATCTGTTGCTTGTAGCTCTTATTCTCTCTGTTTCTCTCATCCAACTCCCTGTGTTTCATTTCTGGCACATGACGCAATGTTTTCATTCTAGTAAATGTCTGTTGTGCTTAAAAAAAAAGTTGTTTTGTGTCATTTCAGTTGATCAGAGCATTCACAGACTTTCTGGCTTTCATGGTCCTTTTCAACTACATTATCCCTGTCTCTATGTACGTCACAGTGGAAATGCAGAAATTCCTGGGCTCTTATTTCCTCACATGGGATGAGGAGATGTTTGATGAGACAACAGGAGAAGGTCCTCTTGTGAATACTTCAGATCTGAATGAAGAGCTTGGACAGGTGAATTGTCTTGTATATAGTTACAAAAATACTGCATACAATTTAGCATAGCTCCAATATTTACATATAACAAGATCTTAATCAATGTTTTAAAAAATAGGAGTTTCACTCCTTTTCTTTATTTTATTAAGATAAAGATATTTAACTGTTAAGGTGAGAATAGATGTGGCTAAATTCAGTGTTACCGGCTATCCACCACACTGAATAGGAACATGTTCTTCACAAAAGACATCCAAAAACTCAGATGTTTGTGTTTAAAAAATATCACTAATTAGAAGGTTTTACTAATGAATGTGTAAGTATGCCGAATTAATGTTTTGCTAACTTACCCATTCATTTTTCTAAAACCCAGCACCCGCCGCAGACCCTCTGCGCCAGACAGGTTAGTGTATAAGGGGAGTCTTTTAGTCAGGCTGCGGGGAAGGGAGTTTTAGGTTTAGGCTACGGATAAGGAAGTCTTAGGGTCAGGCTGCGGGGAAGGGAGTCTTAGGGTCAGGCTGGGTGAAGAGAGACTTATGGTCAGGCTACAGGGAGGGGAGTCTTAGGGTTAGGCTACGGGAAGGGAGTCTTAGGGTCAGGCTGTGGGGAAGAGAGGGTTAGGGTAATGGAAGGGGAGAGTTAGGGTGAGGATTAGGATAAGGGTTGGCGTTGGATAAATACTCACCTTTTGCCCCCGCATATTCGTACTGGAGCTGCTCAATTGCTTGTTCTCGGCAGGGCAGAAGCAAACAATTTCAGAGCCAGTTCGAAAATGGCTGATGGAAAACGGCTCTTTCAGAAAAGGCCTGATCCTACTGTTGACCCACACCCCACTAAATATATATGTTATGAAATATATATGTATGTCAGTATGTAAATGTCTCATGTTCTATACAGTATATGTAAAAACAATAATCCAGTGGATCTTTCTATTTAATAGATGTTTGTGAATGTTGTAACAGCTTTTAAATATTGTTGTGTTACTATCATTGTTTATCTATAAATGACTTTGAACTCGATCCAGACTTCTGCTTCTACTGGGCCATTCACCGGATCCCTGCTGTTTCCAAAGTCCACCTAAGGGAGTTACAATAGCTTAATATTTATGCACCGTCCTCACGGTAAATGGGGATGATGCGAAAGCCTGGATAGTACATAAGGGCTGAAACATGCCCATACATTTAAATACCTCCTTACGCCTTTTGTGTAGATGCGGTACGCATCCCACCCTGCCATCAGAAAACATTTCCATTATGGAAATCTGGATCAAAAGGATGGATCTAGTCCTTTATTAGTAATTTCACAACACAGTGCATTTCCTCAGCTATTAAACTAGCTGGTATTGATTAACTATGTTGGCCATGAGCATATACAAAAGCTACTGTAAAATAAGCACATTTTCTTAGAAAGGTTTTAATAAACAGGCGTTGCTGATCTCTGTGTCTGTCCATAATTGTATAGCTTTCCATTTTGAAATAATAGTTTAATAGCTTCCCAGACAGTAATTACATAAATCCTTGATCTTCTTTTAATTTAGCAATTAAATGTTATATTCATTTTTATGACCATCAAGATGCTAAATTCCAAAGAGAAAAATGATTGCTTCTAGCAGTTCAGTAGTAAGGAAATGAACCTGAACACTGACATTGTCTCACATGTGTCGCTTACTACACTTTAAATGTTGCCTCCAGCCCAAAATGAGAGAGAACATTAGGTACATAGAACAAACAACAAATAACCCTCAAAGGCACCAAAAGCTTTGATTCTCAACAATATACTTATGTATTCAAAAATAGAAAAAAGGATTTTTTCTTTTTGATAGAAAATCGATGGGGAATAATGCTGCGGCTGATATAAATGCTTCGCCAAGCCCAAAAGTAAAAGAAAACAAACAACACAAACAGCCGCGCCAATTATTCCACCAATTATTCAGAAAAAAAAAGAATTCAAATTAATAAAAATATTCAAAATGTGTTTCAGTTTCTATCATATGTATAATATAACCACTACATAAATAAATTACAAATATTTCATCAATAGATAAAACATAAAAATAATCACAACAATTAGGTTCACAGAACACTACTTTACTTGGAGGCTGATCACTGATGTGATTTTTGTACCCCAGTGCAAGCACTAATCCTGCCAACCATAACATTGGACTGAATCCACAAGTAATAAAGTCAGGGGACTTATGCACGTAACAAGTAACATTGGCAAATGTGCACACCAGATGTTACTCAGGCGCACCTGCTGACATATGAAATTGAGTTTGCAGGTACGATAAAGCGGCCGACCCTTCATTTACGTCTGCTGTATCCCCACCATAGAGGTCGGAGATAGGCATTTAATGCGTAAAGACACTGATCAATGCATAACAGTTAAGGTAGCGTTCTGGTCACATAAGCATCCGGAATTACTACCGATAGAGGGGCATGACAGGGGCATGCACTCCCTTCTACCATGCATCATTTCAGAGCCCTGTGTGTGTGGGGGTCGATCTGGCCCATTGTCATTCAGTGGGATTTGATGTATTATATTCTTCATTGCCTGTGGATGATTTTGTTTTTGTTACTGCTTCACATTTTATTTTTGTTATTATCGATAGGTTGAGTACATATTTACAGACAAGACTGGAACACTGACAGAGAACAACATGGAGTTTATTGAGTGTTGCATTGAAGGTCATGTGTACATACCACATGTTATCTGTAATGGACAGATCCTTCATGACTGCATGGGCATCGACATGATCGATTCATCACCTGGGGCTGGAGGAAAAGTATTACTTTTTATTGTATTTCTACAATAACAAAAATGTTTTTAATATGTATCAAATCAAATCAAGTCCCTACCTTTATGTTTTCATGGAAAGAAGCAGTATTTTTTTGTATATATAAGCTGATTTAATTATAACAATGGTTCATTTCAGTGGTGTATCCACTTCTCAGTATTGTAAACCAGCTTAGGCTTGATGAACCGGATCCAGACCTCGATAGCCCACTTACGCATGCTAGGTGCGTTAGTGGGCTGAATGGACTGGAGGGCACATGCGCCCTCCAGATGTAACATTGGTTTTTCTAACGTAACAACCAAGGATGTAAAGTGTACAGTGTGGGTACCGCTGATCTGCAAGTATGACTTAAGGCTGTCTTATGGCACGAGAGGGGAGAGTGACAGGGGAAGTTCCCTCCCCTCCCTCATGCGGTCTGACAGACCCATACACGTACCCTCGTTTGTATTAAACTATCAGGCAAAGTGTGTTGGTATATAATAGAGAATTTGCCATTGTGAAGTGGAGCATTTGTGCTTGTACCCAGCTAAAATCATTGTAGATAAAAATCTCAGAAATTCATAGAGAGAAAATATATCTCACAAAAGCACCACACTGCTTATGTAACAAATGGTATTGTGTACTGTAACACAGTATGCACTTACTGTGCAATGTGTATGTGTAAGGAAATCAGATGCATGAAGAAAGGGGCAGTCAGATTACCTGATGGGCTGCCCAAACTATCCGGTTACTTCCAGGAGTGTTTTTTTTACCTCTGTCTGTGTTTCAACAAATTGGTCCATGGCACAAACTGTACAATAATGGGGCGATCAGCTAATTATTGAATAGAGTTAGATAAAGACCCACTCTCAGTAAGAAGTCTGCTGTTTACTAATTGACAGTTGTTGATAAGCCTAGCTATCAGATGAAGCATGGCATAACGGCATTTAAACAGGGAAAGCTATAATTGCCTATTCATTCAAGGAATATTCTCCCTATGGAGGCATGGCTGAAGAAGTATACTTCCTGCATTTTCAACTGGGATCTCTTGTATGTTATATATTCTTAATTAATCATGGAAATGAGATGACTCTCAATATAAATAAAAATAGGGGAATTGCAGCACACTAATTATGAAAAAACAACCCTAAACTAACTTTTGAAAGCTCTTCAGTTAAATAGACACAAAATGCACATGATATAAGTTTCACTTAAAATAGACGTTTAACATACTAACTTCAATTTCCTTTCCCTGACTTTTTTATAATCTGCAGTTACATTCATTCTTGACACAGATACAGATTTTGCTTAGTATATGGTAAATACTTAATGCTGACAAACCTCTATCCTCCCAGGAAAGGGAAGAACTGTTCTTTCGTGCACTATGCTTGTGCCATACTGTGCAGGTAAAAGATGATGACCATGTAGATGGTGAAAGAAAATCCAGTCAGTCGGGCAAGTCGAGTGTGTATATTTCTTCCTCACCTGATGAAGTTGCTCTAGTTGAAGGTATACAAAGGTAAGCATTTACCACTCAAAATGGATGTTTTTTTATACATTGTGTTGTCTTGAGAAATAACGCCAGAGTATTAGCTTCTAATGACTGAGACCAGATCTTTTTGTCAGATAGTGACATAGGGCCTGATCCAGAGCTACGGCCGCCGTCGCTAGTACGGCGGCCTTCGCTCTAATGCGCATGCGCCGGGCAGATGT
>WWET01000153.1:830032-849705 GCA_011038615.1 Limnodynastes dumerilii | reverse complement strand
CAGTGGCAAACGCAGGATTTTGAAAGGGGGGTTTCCAATGCGTGTAATACATGTGAGGTATACGCGGCTTATTTTCCCGAAAACGCGGCAAATAAGCTCCGCCGCGTCCTGCCCAAGCTCTTCTCCTGACCCGCCCACAATGTCATACTGCACGAGGCAAAAATTACCCCTAGCGTGTATATGTGTGTATGTGTTTTGTTTGTTAGGGAATTAGACTGTAATGCGCCAGAGGTTGATTTGTGTAAAATTGTGAAGAGCTACTTAATATGATGCTCTGTTAAAATATAAAACATATGTAAAATGACAATACTGATAATACGGTCGTACTATCTGACTGCCAGGACATGTAAGACATCCAGTAAGGTTCTCTGTGAAAGCAGGACGTTATAATATAGATTTTAAAATAATAAAAATTCTACATTAAGGAATTGCTTTGGTTATTGGCTGTAACAGGTCCTTTTCTGATATTTTTTTTATAGGTGATTTATAAGTTACTTCTTTCACACAGTAAAATAGTAGTTTCATATTGAAGGAACAGATCTAATGGTAATAGCAGTATACAATGCATTAGTAGAGCACATTACACAATGTACAGAGCCTGTATCAGTGCATAAGCACTGTTGTATTTGTAGTGACCCATTCACACCTGCTTTCTTAATGCAGCACAGGCCAGGACCATCTTTTTCCATGTCAGTCCAGATCACATTGTCGCTAAGCCACGCCCCTTTCGCGGCACCCGCGAAGCCACGCCCCCTTGCGATTTTTTTTACATTTTTTGCTAATTTTACATTTTTTTTTCATTTTTCAATCTGGGGGGGTTTCTGGGCAACCAGAAACCCCCCCTGGGTGCGCCACTGGGTCACATACCAAATATAATTCTTAACTGAGAGCTCACCTCTTATAGAGATCCCCAAGACTGCAAAACTGCCACTCTGAGACAGCACCCTCTCTCAGCTGCAATCCCAGACATGCTTTAAAACATACTTCCAAGATAGAGATTGCTTCAGATCAGTTTGTAAGGCCACATATATTATATATATATATATATATATATATATCAATAAGACTGTATTGTTTTGTTTGTATCTCCATAGACTTCCTAACACTGTTTCACACTTTTTTTTTATCCGTTTATTAATGCACTTATTTTGAACTTTATTAATATGATCAATAAGACTGTCCAGGATTGTTTGTATCTCCATAGACTTCCTAACACTGTTTCACACTTTTTTTTTATCCGTTTATTAATGCACTTATTTTGCACTTTTTGGGATTAATATGATTCCATGTCTTGTGTGACGTTGTTCATAGTATCAATATTTACTATTTTTGCAGTAAAATAATGTTTTTATTATGAGAGATTTTGTAGTTGCATTTTGGTGTGCTGACTTGGGTTGTGACAACCTATTGGTGTGTGTATCTGTATTATTAATTAATTAGATAGAAGACGAAAATATTTCATATTTAAAATACATAGCTCCAACAATTCTGTGCAGTGAAAGTCTTAGTCCACAATCTTCATATAGTACTTTGTTAAAAAGTTGCAAATAAGGTTGTTACACAGTATCAAATGAGAAAGTAGCCACTTGCACAGTTATACATACTCCAAATAGACATATCTGAAAAAGGAGAACGAGAACCACCTAAACTAATAAACAGGAACCTGTCTCTAAGAGGTTATCGACCTCATGGTTGTGCTTCACCCATTCCGGGTCCGTAGCTGTTACCTACTCTGTCTCACAGCGTGGTCTCTTCAAGAGGAAGGAGCTGAATGAAGACGGCGGTCCTGTGCACCAGGCCACCGGATACCAACACCCAAATAAAATAATACACATGTACATACACACACACACAATCCAAACTCTCCAAGCTTCTCTTCCAACAATTGCATGCTGCCTCTAACATAGATGTTGCCTAGTCCGCAACACATTCTGGGCCGGATCCAGAAATAAGCACAGATACCGTATGTTAGCCTCCGCATTGCAGGCTAATGTACGTCATTTTCAATCCTATATTCTGTACGTGCAGAAACAATGCACACCACCTGCACTCACCTCTGTACTATTTCAGTCCTATCCCCACCCTCCATGCGTATAAGGCATGCATGATGAATGGGCCCAGCCATCGGTCAGAGAGTGACTTCCACATCGGAGCACAGCATCAGTCAGCTGCTTTCTGATGAGGAAGTCATTGTACTGTGCATGCGGTACGAATGTACAGCTGACTTACACACTCCATATGCATAAGTCAGCTTCCGTTATCAGGTCTAGTGTTATTAGCAGCGGTGGGCCAGGCAATATCTGTGTCCGTAGTGGCACTGCTAACTGTGGATGCTCAAGCTCAGGTGCCCCATAATACTGCACCTTTTGAACAGAGCAAGAGCTGGTCACTCTATGGACTAACTCATTAACTTATTCACAAGCCATGAATTTGTGGAGCCCTATTGTAAGCACTCTTGCCACCAAATATTACGACAAAAATAGTCGTATGTTTCTTCAGTTTGTGCTTTCAGCATTTTGTCATCTGCTTGTTTTACATGGTATAAATAATCCGATTGCAGAAGTGCCTTTTTCATTGTCTACAGGTTGCACAAGTCTTGTTTTCATTAGACAAATGACTTCTGAGCAGACATAGAAGCACCCAAATTATACTCATTTAATTTGTTTTTCTTTTCCATGGTTTAGGTTTTCAACAGACTTCCAAGATTACGGTTTAATAATTGATGGAGCCGCACTTTCATTAATAATGAAGCCCAGAGAGGACGGCAGCTCTACAAACTACAGAGAGGTTTTCCTGGAGATCTGCAGAAACTGCAGTGCAGTGCTGTGTTGCCGGATGGCCCCTTTGCAGAAAGCACAGGTGTTAATTGTCCCTATGGCTAAATACATTTCTACGAAATAGCCACTGCTCACACATGCTAAGCAGGCGCATGGACTTCTAAACATTAATCAAATAGTTTGGTTCCCTTATGATGGATCTGAATAACGCTGGTTAATGCTCCACACTATTTGACCCAGTTCATTTACAATTCAAATTGAAAATTAAAATACTTCCTGGTTTCAGTTATCTAAAATGTCTATACATATGCTGTTCCATGTAAAAGTTGGCAATGGAAATATAGGGTCAATGTAATGTTTTAAATATGAGGTTGGGTTGTTTAAATTAAATATTTCAATTAATAATATATTAACCTGTATTTATTAATCATAAAACTCTCTGATATTGCTCTACAATGGATTAATTGCTAAAATAGAAACAACCATTGGTTTACATCCTTCCTTGTTTTAAAGGATGGTTACTAACCTTGGGTCTGGGGTTACATATAGCCAGTAGTTCCTCATTCTTGACATCTTACTATTTTCTTTGACTACTTTGTGTGGTTGGCAAAAAAACCTCACACAAAAACCACATTTAGTGGGAGTAGGTTGATTGCATTCATGTTGTGAAGTATATATGATGTTGTGATGTATATGAAGTTCTAATTGTGACTGCTGTATATTTCTATAGCTTTATTTTTTTATTTTCTTGTAGATTGTCAAACTAATAAAGACATCGAAAGAGCATCCAATTACACTGGCCATTGGAGATGGTGCAAATGATGTCAGCATGATTCTTGAAGCGCATGTTGGCATAGGTATGATTACTTAAGTCGTAACGACATATCTTAATGACATATGTGTCTCTCAGGAACCATGGGCCATATTCACAGATCCGTATTTACTACGTGCACATTTTTACGCACGCACGTAGCAAGGCAACACCCAGGACACTCCCCTCTCCCGGCCGTACAATCATAGACTTACACCTCCATAGACCACTCTGTTCTTTACGTGTGTGCTTACATGAGTATATGTCTTGCGTGTGTGCGATTCTTTATAAATGCCCCCCCCCACCCACTTTCATGGAAATTTTCAGGTATGTATTTCAACCCCGCCCATCTGTACGTATGTCCCCAAGTACAATTCACATGTCCGTGCCTATATGTAATAGATGCATGGTTTTTACTTGTTGTATATTGTTAACATAACGTCAAATGAAAAACTGAATACTGTAGCTTACTCTTAGCAGACATAGTGGGTGTTTGCCGATTGCTGTACATTCTTTGTATTTTCAGGTATCATAGGGAAGGAAGGAAGACAGGCAGCGAGGAACAGCGACTATGCAATTCCTAAATTTAAACATTTACAGAAGATGCTCCTTGTTCACGGCCATTTTTATTATGTTAGAATAGCAGAGCTTGTCCAGTACTTTTTTTATAAGGTAAGACCATTTTTTTTTTTTACAAATGACATAATGTTCAGCACAGTCTGTGCAGATTCTATCTCTCCATAATGCTTTGTGTTTTTGTTCCAGAATGTCTGCTTTATTTTCCCTCAGTTTTTATACCAGTTCTTCTGTGGATTTTCACAACAGGTCAGTAGTATGAAATAACTATACTGACTGCTTCTTACACATTTACATGTTTGGGGGCTGATTCTGAGTTTGCAGTATAAAGAAGATGCATGTTTTCCTCTTTCAGGTTCATTATCACCTAACCACATTCTTCCTTTCATTGTATTACTGGAATCATTCCATCTCATCCCTCCCTCATCCTAATGTTTTTAAGCACTTGACTTGTGTAGAACTCCTGGGTCCCTTCTCACCACCCAACCATGCAGTTTTGCTATCAATATATTATCAGGTTTTTATATACAGATTACGTAGCGCTTTACAGAGAATATTTCACATTCACATCAGTCCCTGCCCCATTGGAGCTACATTCTAAGTTTCCTAACACATACATAACGCATTTCATTTATTCTGCAGCCAAATAACCTACCAGCATGTTTTAGGCATGTGGGAGGAAACCAGAGCGCCTGGAGGAAGCCCACGCAGACACAGGGAGAAGATACAACTCCACACAGATGAGGCCTAGTCCAGCAATCGAGCTCAAGACCTCAGCACTGTGCTGCTCACTGAGTCACCGTGCTGCCCTATACCATAAGCCCCCTTCATGCTGCCCAGTTACTAAGGGGTGGGGAGCTCCATAACACCTTCTCACTGCAGCAGTGAGAACATAGACTGCCATTTTCCAAATCAACTCAGCTTCCTTTCCCAGACATTATTTTCCTTCCCACAAACAAATCTCCCAATGCAAGCAACAGTGACTTGTGCTTGGTTCTGTATCACCGTAATTGCAGATAGCAGGGATGATTTCGAATTTTATTTTAGGGGAACGTGACTTAATGGCCAATTTAAACCACTCCCCTTTTATTACTGACTCCTGCCTTTTATTATTATCCCCCGCGCCAGACGAGGGAGGAAGCAGAGTACCAGCTGGCACTTCATAGGGGGGAAACAATTGCCCTGGTCCTCCCCCACTAAACCCACCACTGGCTGGTAGAACTATGCAGCACCAGCAATTCCCAAACTCAGTGCTCAGGGAACCGCTGCATATTTTCCAGGTCTCCTTGCTGGAGCATAGGTGGGTATATTACTGACTGCCACATATTAAAAGCTCCACAGGTGATACTTTTTATACCACTTGGGATTCTGGGAAATACCGTGTTGTGTCCTTAGGTGTACTTTCAGCTCTGGATAAGGCCCCTTATGTTAAACTTCACTTCCATATCCTCCGTCAATTAATCTAAATAAAACATCTCAAGATTAAGTGTGTTGTAGGCTGCATTAGTATTGCAACACTTATATTTGCTCTGGCACTCAGTGTTTGTTCTATTTCTGTCATGTGATGTAGGCACGTGTCAGGCAGGTGCAAACTAATATATCTAACATATATTACTTAAACATGCTCATACGTGTGTAACTTAGCCCAGCAGCAGAACACCTCTCGGCAATGCTTTGGTTGCAGTGTGGTAGATTATAAATCATCTGGTACGTCTGTTTTCTGGGCTTGCTTAGTGTGAAAATTGCAAGATACTGTAATAGAATTTGAAAACAGTATTTTTCTTATATACTTTTTCTATTTTTTTTTTACAGCCTTTATATGACACTGCATATTTAACATTGTACAATATCAGCTTCACTTCATTGCCTATACTGTTGTATAGTCTCATAGAGCAACATGTCAGTATGGATGTGTTGAAGAGAGATCCAACATTATACAGGTATAGTATAATAAAAAGGAATAAAATATAGAAATATAACACAATAGCAGATAACTAGTGCTTTACAACTTGTAGGAAATAAGAAGTTCATGTGCTTATGTTGCTGTGTATTAACATTGTACTGCATAAGCGTTATCTATTAGCAATAGGTCTTCGCTAATGCCAGAATGAATCATTTGCAATAGTTCTAGTCTGTCACATTGAGTTTAAATCAAATATTCAAATACCTTTGTTTCTTAGAAGCTTTGAATTATACCATTGTGTAAGCAGACTTGTTGTGTTTTCCCTCTTGCACAGAGATATCGCCAAGAATGCTTTACTGCGATGGCGTCTGTTTATATATTGGACTTTTCTGGGACTATTTGATGCAGTTGTTTTTTTCTTTGGGGCATATTTTCTATTTGACAATGCCACTGTGACTAGCAATGGACAGGTAAGAGTGCCAGAAATCAGGCCCATTTTCTTACCATATTACATGCATTAATGTAAAGCTATATAGGTCACTGCTGTGAGATGTACTTTTTTATTTGCTGTTCCATTTTTTTAACACTAATGATTTGCTTTGATTTATGGTTCTATAACAATGTTGCTTTTCTCTGATTTCCTTTGTATAAAAGGCATTTCATAATTCTAAAAATATGCTACAATTCTATTTTTTTTTTAATAAAATTGCTCAACTATTCAAGATATATTGTCATAAACTGTAATCATCCTTGGCAAATGCATGTAGTTTGATTTTCATTATTTGTAATTTTCTAATTATTTTAATTTCATGAGGCTATGTATCAAAGCAAAAAAAAATAAATTAAACCAAATAAAAAAAAAACAATCCTAGTAATTGTTAGAAATGCACAGGAATTACAAGATTGTTGTGGTAATACTACAGTTTATTGCAGATTACAAGAGATTGATTTATGCACTAGTAAAAATAATATAAGTAATATCCTTTAGGGCAGTAGTTCTCAATCTTGCTGGTAGCTCAGATAAGGTGCCACTTTGCAAAAAATGTCAAAACTACCAAAATGAAGCAAATGCATGTGAACATTGATCCTGGACATTGGAAACCAACATTTGTATGTCAGGTTCAACTAAGGATAATTTTTCATTACCTCCTGCTTTACTTCCATCACTCACCCCACATTACATTTTATACCTTCCCTCACATTATTATACTTATTATAAATATTATAACTCTGTGCACATTACATATTATACCTCTCCCTACATTGCATATTATACTTATTATAAATATTATAACTCTGTGCACATTACATATTATACCTCTCCTTACATTACATATTATACTTATAAATATTATAACTCTGTGCACATTACATATTATACCTCTCCTTACATTGCATATTATACTTATTGTAAATATTATAACTCTGTACACATTACATATAATACTTATTATTATAAATATTATAACTCTGTGCACATTACGTATTATACCTCTCTTTACATTGCATATTATACTTATTATTAATATTATAACTCTGTGCACATTACGTATTATACCTCTCTTTACATTGCATATTATACTTATTATTAATATTATAACTCTGTGCACATTACGTATTATACCTCTCTTTACATTGCATATTATACTTATTATTAATATTATAACTCTGTGCACATTACGTATTATACCTCTCTTTACATTGCATATTATACTTATTATTAATATTATAACTCTGTGCACATTACATAATATACCTCTCCTTACATTACATATTATGCTTATTATAAATATTATAACTCTGTGCACATTACGTATTATACCTCTCTTTACATTGCATATTATACTTATTATTAATATTATAACTCTGTGCACATTACGTATTATACCTCTCTTTACATTGCATATTATACTTATTATTAATATTATAACTCTGTGCACATTACGTATTATACCTCTCTTTACATTGCATATTATACTTATTATTAATATTATAACTCTGTGCACATTACGTATTATACCTCTCTTTACATTGCATATTATACTTATTATTAATATTATAACTCTGTGCACATTACATAATATACCTCTCCTTACATTACATATTATGCTTATTATAAATATTATAACTCTGTGCACATTACGTATTATACCTCTCTTTACATTGCATATTATACTTATTATTAATATTATAACTCTGTGCACATTACGTATTATACCTCTCTTTACATTGCATATTATACTTATTATTAATATTATAACTCTGTGCACATTACGTATTATACCTCTCTTTACATTGCATATTATACTTATTATTAATATTATAACTCTGTGCACATTACGTATTATACCTCTCTTTACATTGCATATTATACTTATTATTAATATTATAACTCTGTGCACATTACATAATATACCTCTCCTTACATTACATATTATGCTTATTATAAATATTATAACTCTGTGCACATTACGTATTATACCTCTCTTTACATTGCATATTATACTTATTATTAATATTATAACTCTGTGCACATTACGTATTATACCTCTCTTTACATTGCATATTATACTTATTATTAATATTATAACTCTGTGCACATTACGTATTATACCTCTCTTTACATTGCATATTATACTTATTATTAATATTATAACTCTGTGCACATTACGTATTATACCTCTCTTTACATTGCATATTATACTTATTATTAATATTATAACTCTGTGCACATTACATAATATACCTCTCCTTACATTACATATTATGCTTATTATAAATATTATAACTCTGTGCACATTACGTATTATACCTCTCTTTACATTGCATATTATACTTATTATTAATATTATAACTCTGTGCACATTACGTATTATACCTCTCTTTACATTGCATATTATACTTATTATTAATATTATAACTCTGTGCACATTACGTATTATACCTCTCTTTACATTGCATATTATACTTATTATTAATATTATAACTCTGTGCACATTACGTATTATACCTCTCTTTACATTGCATATTATACTTATTATTAATATTATAACTCTGTGCACATTACATAATATACCTCTCCTTACATTACATATTATGCTTATTATAAATATTATAACTCTGTGCACATTACGTATTATACCTCTCTTTACATTGCATATTATACTTATTATTAATATTATAACTCTGTGCACATTACGTATTATACCTCTCTTTACATTGCATATTATACTTATTATTAATATTATAACTCTGTGCACATTACGTATTATACCTCTCTTTACATTGCATATTATACTTATTATTAATATTATAACTCTGTGCACATTACGTATTATACCTCTCTTTACATTGCATATTATACTTATTATTAATATTATAACTCTGTGCACATTACATAATATACCTCTCCTTACATTACATATTATGCTTATTATAAATATTATAACTCTGTGCACATTACGTATTATACCTCTCTTTACATTGCATATTATACTTATTATTAATATTATAACTCTGTGCACATTACGTATTATACCTCTCTTTACATTGCATATTATACTTATTATTAATATTATAACTCTGTGCACATTACGTATTATACCTCTCTTTACATTGCATATTATACTTATTATTAATATTATAACTCTGTGCACATTACGTATTATACCTCTCTTTACATTGCATATTATACTTATTATTAATATTATAACTCTGTGCACATTACATAATATACCTCTCCTTACATTACATATTATGCTTATTATAAATATTATAACTCTGTGCACATTACGTATTATACCTCTCTTTACATTGCATATTATACTTATTATTAATATTATAACTCTGTGCACATTACGTATTATACCTCTCTTTACATTGCATATTATACTTATTATTAATATTATAACTCTGTGCACATTACGTATTATACCTCTCTTTACATTGCATATTATACTTATTATTAATATTATAACTCTGTGCACATTACGTATTATACCTCTCTTTACATTGCATATTATACTTATTATTAATATTATAACTCTGTGCACATTACATAATATACCTCTCCTTACATTACATATTATGCTTATTATAAATATTATAACTCTGTGCACATTACGTATTATACCTCTCTTTACATTGCATATTATACTTATTATTAATATTATAACTCTGTGCACATTACGTATTATACCTCTCTTTACATTGCATATTATACTTATTATTAATATTATAACTCTGTGCACATTACGTATTATACCTCTCTTTACATTGCATATTATACTTATTATTAATATTATAACTCTGTGCACATTACGTATTATACCTCTCTTTACATTGCATATTATACTTATTATTAATATTATAACTCTGTGCACATTACATAATATACCTCTCCTTACATTACATATTATGCTTATTATAAATATTATAACTCTGTGCACATTACGTATTATACCTCTCTTTACATTGCATATTATACTTATTATTAATATTATAACTCTGTGCACATTACGTATTATACCTCTCTTTACATTGCATATTATACTTATTATTAATATTATAACTCTGTGCACATTACGTATTATACCTCTCTTTACATTGCATATTATACTTATTATTAATATTATAACTCATGTTGATTGCAGGGGAGTCATATTTCATCTGTTGCAAACAGCACTAGTGTTGAGAGGTGATAATTTCCAGACCATGTCTAAATAACAGTGTAATACTAAAGCTGGTCAGTATCTATGTGCAGCAAGCTATTCGAAGATGTATTCCTGCATGCAAAGAATGCTATTAACTTGACTCCCCCCAAAAACAACATGATATTGCCCAGGCGTAACTTTAAGTTCTTATTTTTAGAACTTTCTTAAGTGTGAATCAGGTCCTTAATTTCAAGCTCCTTCTTAAGTCTGAATCCAGCCCAATGTCAGTAAGGTTCACCTTGCCTTTTATGCTCTTTCCTATTAGTTAACTGTCTGAATATGAAGATTATATTTAAATGTTGGCATCCACAATTATCGTGTACACCATTTACTGTACTTAGATCTGGTTCTAAAAAACACAAACTTTTACTAGTGTACATGTGTGTAGGGTAGCATTGATAGTTTCTGACAAGGTTTCAGCTGACAGTGTTTTGTTTTATGATAGATTTATTTTATTTGAAAATCTATTACTTTCATCCCTCTTCTACTGATTTGTAAACAGCTCCATGAATATTCTAATAGCGCATAGTATTCACCTTTCCTGACAACATTTTTCAGTCTATAAAACCAGTTCTCTATACTAGAATCTGTGGTTATATCAGTGGGGCAGCAAAAGAGACCCTTAATAAATTTCATGTATTCAGTGAAACCATAATTGACATTTGGTCATATTATTACTGAAAAGGTTTGTTTAGCGGCTAGATATTGTCATACTTTGTATCTTACTGGTCTAAATCCCCATTGACTAATAGATCCACATATTAATTATATTCTGTTTCCCAACATTATTGGATTACCTTTCCCAGAAATAATTTATGTTTAGAATAGCCCAATACTCTACTTATTATGTCAACTTTGTAAAAAAAAAAAAAAAAAGCAGTTTAGTTTTTTGTTTTTTTAAAGGTTAGAGCTTTAGAGCTGCATACAAAGAGCCCTTTGTGGCCAAATTCTTGTCTTTTGTTTTTGACCTTATTGATCCTAACTTTCAGGTAATTTACACGTTATGAAAAAGATCACAAGGTAGCTTGCTAAATGCAAAGTTCCCTATTATAAGACCTGGCTTTTTTCAGCTTCTCTCACTATATAAGATTCAGGAGCACATTTACTTTGATTGCTCATAAAGGATTTTTATATTTAGAAACTGTGCAGTGGATTAAAAACATGCATTGACACTTTGACTCCCTTGTGTGTGCTGGTAATTGCCTGTTTAGCACTCCATTTCCAATCAATAAGCACTAGTTTCTCTTGAAAACAGATTTTATTGTGGTGTTGCCTAATGCACTGTACCGAACACCAATATAAACAATTCGTATTTGACATTGACATTGTACATTAACCTAGGTATTTTTTTTCCACGCTGTGCTTTTAGGAGTTTTAGTGTAATTTCTAGTGTTTATACTATTTTTTACAAAATAATAGCATCAAATAGGAAAAAGTGAAATTATGTTTTTGATAATAACAGAGGACCAAATCCATATTTTAAACAATGGGGTGATTTACATGTGGTCTGATATCTGATTTTTCATTCTGTATGTGCGTCTGTTGGACTCAATCGGGGGGTAAGGACATTTCCAACCAATGTGGGCAGGGCTTAGTATTACCATGTACAGTAAAGGAGTGCTATTGTACTGCAAACTGATCCAGACTTACAATCCACCAGCATTTTAATTATGGACAAGGTGGAAATATTAAAGTAGAGTTGGGAGATGGAAAGTTTTTGCAAGCAAGGGGAGTGGTACCTGAAGCGCTTGTACAGATGCGTTGATACAGTGGAGATCTGATAGTGATCTCAGGATCATGTCCAGTGTGATCACTTCTTTTGTGGTAAGTCACACCAGGGGCCAGATTTAATAAGCTGTGGGTTTAGAAAATTGGAGATGTTGCCTATAACAACCAATCAGATTCTAGCTCTCACTTTCCTATTACATACTCGAGAATGTCAGCTAGTATTTGATTGGTTGCTATAGGCAACATCTCCACTTTTCCAAACCCGCAGCTTAGTAAACCTGGCCCCAGATTTAGAAGCAATGGTTTCATCATCTTCAAACTATATTTCTGACTCTGTGATGCTGAAAACTATACAATGATGACTTTGAAAATGATCATTTGTACCTATGATGCGTTTCCATAGATGCTGGGAAACTGGACGTTTGGAACACTGGTATTCACTGTCCTAGTGTTTACAGTCACACTCAAGGTAATAATGGAACTGTTTTTCTTTCTTGACTACCAAAATATAATAAAAATTTTAATATGTGTATATATATATATATATATATATATATGTATGTTATACAACTTGATATTCCTCTTACTATTATATCATAATGTCATTGTGTAATTGATTTTCTTTTAATATTGACTTAATTTAAAATATACCTTAATATACCGGTAAGTCATGATTTTAGTATATTTGACATTCTTATCTGAACTCCCTATATCTACTGATGGTGTGAGCCATATCCAATTTCTCATGAAAAATAAACAACGCTGGGAATAAATATGTCCTAAACACATTTAAAACTTTTTTTTTACCAATTATGAATTGTGTTATTCCTTTCATTTATCTTTCTTAGCTTGCACTGGATACGCAATACTGGACATGGATAAACCATTTTGTCATCTGGGGATCGCTCCTTTTTTACATTGTGTTTTCTCTGCTCTGGGGAGGGATTGTCTGGTGAGTACTCCTCTGTATAGCTCATTCCACATACTCCACTTATCATATACATTTTTACAGCGATGTACATGGAAAATACAGGTCCGGATTCACAGTTACGTAGTTTTCATCTTACGTACGTCGTTTTAGAATTGAGCTACTACACATGCATACCATTTCTGTATATAGATTGCGTAAGCGCGGTATAAAGACCGCGCTTACGCAATCTACGTACAGAAATGGTACGTAGATAGCGTAAATAAGACCGTGCTTACACAATCTATGTACAGAAATGGTACGTAGATAGTGTAAAAATAAGCATGCGTAGTAGCTCAATTCTTAAAACAACGTACGTAAGATGAAAACTACGTAACTGTGAATCCAGACCTCAGTTATGAGGACCATTATGAGGAAACTCATTATCCAAGGAATTCAATATGACAAGTAAATTATTTCTGCGCAGTGAGGTAGAATCAACACTTTCACAGCATTATCATTATGCCTTAATAGAGATTTCTTACATTTTAAATCTTTGTTTTTAAGGGGGATAAAAAAGCAAATTTAGGATCACTTCATACACTTTTAATGTTTTCTCTTGAGAGGCTAAAAAACTGTGCCAAATGTAATCTGGGTAGAATCCCATGACAGTATTGCAACTTCAGTGCAGGGCAGACAAGTATAATTGGCCGGGTACTGCAAATAATTTCAGTATAATTCATTAGAATTATGGGAGGCCACAAGTGGATGAGCCATAATATTTGTATCCATAGCCATTGGATCTCTGGTTTAGGCTTTGGGAGAAAACCATCACCTGCAAACACCTATTGCTGAAAATAATTTCCATTATACTGTATGAGCATTATATAAACGTTTCATGTGGCCACAGGAAGGGTGTTTCCAGCAGCAGTTTACCACTGTCAACTGTAGAAATAGATGTATTAGATCTATAAGATGATAGTGTATACCAGTGCTCCTCAACCTTTTCTCACCCTCGGCACACCTAAGCCCTTCCCAGAATTCCGCGGCACACCTAAACCCTTCCCAGAATTCCGCGGCACACCTAAGCCCTTCCCAGAATTCTGCGTCACACCAAAAGCAAAATATACAAAAAAAAAGCAGGAATTACAAAGTACATACACAGATATCACATTATTTTTTATTTGATAAATTAAAAAAATTGCAGCTAATAACTTTTTGTTTCTTATAACTAATTTACCTATGTTAGCCCCCATCATGGGTCTGCAGCCTCCCTAGCAGTTCCCATTCATGTGTCTGCAGCCTCCCTAGCAGTTCCCATTCATGTGTCTGCAGCCTCTCCAGTATAACCAATTGTGTGTCTTTAGCTCTCCAGTATTCTACATTCATGTATCTGCAAGGTCTTCTGGTGCTTTTATTCCTGTTGGAGGCATTGCACCGCGGCACACTTGGCAACATCCCGTGGCACACTGGTTGAGGAGCACTGGTGTATACAAATAAAACCTAATGAGAATCACAAAAACATAACATTATAAGATAATAAATCAAATTAACAACGCTGCTGTGTCTTGCAGTTTGATTTTGTAGTCCGTTTCTCTCTTTTTAGGCCTTTCCTCAATTATCAGAGGATGTATTATGTGTTTATGCAAATGCTGTCCAGTGGTCCCGCATGGCTGGGTATTGTACTCCTCATTACAGTCAGTCTCCTCCCTGACGTCCTGAAGAAGGTTATATGCAGGCAGCTATGGCCTACAGAAACAGAAAGGATCCAGGTATTCCAACCATTTCTTTATCATTCCATATTCTGCTTTGTGCTAGGCTAGGTGTGTGATACAACTATATTTGGGAAATACACTAACAAAACCAATATGTGTGAAGCAATAACATAATTATTTAATCTAACAAATCTATAGAAGTGATGTAAAAGATTTCTTTAAAAAATTACCTTTACATTGGAATGCATTAGTACCTATGTAACATGTCTTCTAGTGCTTCCTTATAATACTAATGGCAATAACATGATTACAGTGCAAATTGCAACATTACATCAAAACAAAAAGCTAACTTTGACCCTTCCTACTTCTAGACCTACACAGTCCTACTTTATAATGTTACAGAATCATTGATAAGTCATGTTCCCGTGCAGTATGTAAACTAACAGTTATCCCCTCCATACAACCATTAGTTATTTCTCTAGAGTGTGTTGATTTATAGATACTGTCACTTGCTTCTTGCCTCCATGTTGTAAATATATATATATATATATATATATATACACCACATGTGATTTTTAACTAACGTCTTGTATTTATAAGAAAAGCTCAATAAGTGATATTAATGATTGTGTACACTTGCACTATTATAATATTACAGTGCAAGCAACAAAAAACCCTCAAGTATTAAATGTTTCAGATTACAGTTATGCATGAAGGAAAATTGCAAGTGTGCTCACTTTAAATGATGAAAGATGAACATATTAGATTCATTAGTCATGATCAAGAAAATAGATACATATCTACACATTTTATTGAGCTTTTATTTCTTTAGTCTGCACTAATATGCGCCAGCAGTGCTTTAGTGTTTAATGAAATATATCCCTTGTGTTCTTTTTCCTGCTTCTTCCCTTTCCTGTCTTCTTCCTGCTTTGCATAAATAACTGCTACCTTGCTTACACATTGCACGTGGGCACCTGCTGCCACCTTCTGGGGAACTCAGACTAAGCAACCGTGCCTATCTGTTGATCAGTCCACCATCTTTATGCTTACTCAGACCACAAGCAATATAACTTTCTAATGGACCTGAAGGTGATATTTTCTTCTCACTTTTGCATGATCAAGTATTCATATACAGCTAACACCTTTGGATTTCCAATCTGTATTTCTCTGTCTCGGTTTCTAAAGTTTTTTTTTTTCACCTTACAAGGTGGTAATTATTGAAATATAAGTTTATTTACATTTTTAAACAAGACATGCTGTTCCATTGGTGAACGTACAGCATGCACTGACAATATGATAAAGGAACGCCATTTGAGTGTTACTCTTCAAGAGTTTGGTGTACAATCTAATTAAATCAGTGTGTGCTAAGTCTTTTTCACAAACATTAAGAAGGTAACACAGCTACTTAAGTGAAACTCCACTCCTGTGCTTTTAGTACCTAGCAATGAAATCAAAGAGTTCCTGCCACATTACTGACGTTTTGATCTGTAAAGGTTATATGCAGGTAAATGTAAATTTTAAAGCCTGGGGTGTAGAGCTAATATGGTGCCCAAAGAACCTGTGTCTCACTAGCCATTATGTTTTTACCATACACGTAATCAGTGGCATTATGATTGTTTATTTCTTTTTAATCTGTTTAGATAATAAAATTTGTATTTGTAATCTACTTTGACATGTGCCTTACACAGAACAGTGGAGTTTTTCATTCATTACTGTGGGTGTATTACTGTTGTTTAGTATAGTGGCTAATGGCCAGTACAATGCATCAGCACTTAATCATTGTCAGTGGGAGTAAAAAAATCCTGGTTGCAAAGAACACAAAAATTTTGGAGGATTTCTATGCCTATGAGAGCAGTACTGTGATTTCATAAGTACATGCGTCTATCTGCTTCTGTCCTGCAAGACAAGCAATAATTTTATAAGATCTCTCTTTGTGCATGCCTTGTTAAAATCACAACTAACCTCATGCCTCATCAATATTAAATTGACATATTGGTCACACCGCAAATCTTGCTTTAAGAATGCTGGTCAGTTGAAGTGGTTATTTATTATTATGCAATATATAGGACTTATCAAGGAGAAGAGATCATGTATAGAGGAGCTGTTAGTGAAGAAGAGCAGATGTATGTAAGGGACGGTACAGAAAGGAAGTGATACAGAGCAAAACATGTTAAGTGTTGTTACTATGTGAATTGTTCAGCATATAGAAAATAATGTGGTTAATGCATAAAGTCAACCTTTAACTGTGTGGATAGCAGTGAGCAGATACAGAATATAAATTAGGAAGTGGATGCTTCAGTAGTGTCATTTATTCTCTTAGTGCTATAAGAAAAAACATGTACCTAAAGTATCAGGATATTGAGCTGGGGATGATACCTGTGTATGTATATCCCGGTACACTGTAAGAGACCTGCAATACGGCAAGGGCTCCTAGTTGTCTTTCTAATGGTTTTCATGACAGCTTTCTGGGTTTTATTACCTCTGTAAAACCAAAAGTAGGTTTGTCTCGTCACAAAAGAACGTTTGTGGTGCAGTTCATAGATTTTTTTTTATTTAATAAATGTGACCACTTCCAAGGGCACTATACCTTTTCTTTCTAATATATTTCACGCAAATGCATAATATAATAATTCATAATCAATAATGCAACATAGATCCATTAATACCTACCAAGACCATGATCATGTATTGCACATACACAGTGCTTTGTAACAGTGAAGAAATTAAAAGCTTGTTTACTATCAGTGTAATATTTAGGCAAGGAAAGATATTCTGCTGGGGGGTAGAGGAGTTCAACATGAATATAAATCAGAAAGTGGTGATGTCCACCCCATACTACCCATCATCTAAAATATCCACCTGTAAAGCTGGCCATACACTGGGACGATAATATCGATCCCAGCAAGGGGTGTCCCAATAAACAGGGAAATTACTTGTTATGGCACCATACACCTCTCCTGCTGGGGCCGATAATCCTAGCAGAAGAGGGGGGCACTTAAAGAATAAGTAGCCATTCAGTAAGCTTAAATTATCGGGCGCTATTGATTTAAATCAAACATACCAAAAGACCAAATAATCGTGCCAGAGCATTTCTAGTGCGTTTATCTGGCAGTTTAAAAATTGATCTTATCAACTAACTAGAGCGATTATTTGCCCGAACACCAGTTTATGACCAGATTTAGGTGGGCTTTAATAGCTACAGTGTGCTTACCACAGCTAGGTACAGATAGAGGAAATACTTAATATGTCATGTGTGAATACATGGAAGATGATCCAGAGCTGCACATCCTTCTGTTTTCATGTGCAAGCGCAACGAGAAACCACTCTGCGCATGTAAGGGACGGGAGCTAGTACAGAAATTTAGGCACAAGGGGTGCTCCACAATATTTAAATGAGAAAGATGGCATTGCAGTGTTTCTGCTAGGCACAGTGTGGAGTCCATACACTTCCTCCATAATATTGCACTATCACAGGGATGGTGTAAGCATAAAGTTCAGGTCATTTTCTATTCATAATAAACAGTGTCATAGAAATATGTGTCCTACATAAAGAATTGTACAGTAAGGGTGGGGATATGGTGGGGTCCTCATCTGGTAACCCTGTACAAATGAGGGTAGTGACCTCTTCTTGCCTATACAAGAGTTAGGATGCTGTAGGGATCCAGCAGCAGAGGGTAGAATCCGATCTTAAGTCATTAAAGGGGCATCTATCTTGAGACGTACAAATTCAAGAGTGATAGCAATGCATGTCCAGAGCATGTCTTAGTGTTTTCCTCATCCTTGCAGAAGATACTGAAACAAAACGCGGACATTGAAGGGCCACTTCTGGAAGATTTCAATGCTGTTGACAGATGAGTGCAACAAGTGAATTGTTTAGGTACCGTATTACATAGGTGTGACCAGTGTGTCTTTTCCTCCTGCTGTGAAAAAACTCTGCATATTTTTCCTCCAAACTTTTTGCTATTAATGATACATTTATCTTCAAGACAACCATGGTAAAATGTATGTTATTTTTAAAACACGCGCATTATATTTTAACTGGACTTTATAATATATTTTATATTGCATGCAGTTCCTTTTTCAACAATCTCCACTTCCTCATCTTTGAGTGGGTTTATGCTGTGTCTAATGCATTTTCTGCATTAATAGGAAGAATCTTATTAATGAAAAGCTTTAAATATACAACAAGTGACTGTTCTTTAGGACATCTAGACATGTACTTGAAAATAATCAATTATATTACAAGAAATGGTCAACATTTTAGAAAATGTAATGCTTACTATAATTGACTGGATGTCTTACTCAGATACCCCGGGCTGCCCTTCCAAGTCCCAACTGTGAAATACGTCATAAGAGCTCCACTTTATACTGCATGATAATGAATAATCATAGAGTTACTCGGCACCCTTATACTTTCTATAAACTATGGTATAATATATGTGGGCGCTAAACCTATCTATACTAGTAAAAACGTGGGGGTAACAAATATTTGCTATATATATATATATATATATATATATATATATATACATTTTTTTTATATAA
>WWET01000153.1:787872-801139 GCA_011038615.1 Limnodynastes dumerilii | reverse complement strand
CAGATTAGATTGGCAGCGTTCATACAGGAGAACGTATAAAAGCTGCCAATCTGTATAGCGTTGTGCGGGGGGATGTCCGGCGCCTATCCAGCATGGCGCTGGGATGCACCGCATCCCCTCACGGAGCGGGTCGCGCCTGGTTAGGGNGGAACGGCCGCCGACCCCCCCCCCGCTCCCCGCTATACAGATTGGCAGCGTTCATACAGGAGAACGTATAAAAGCTGCCAATCTGTATAGCGTTGTGCGGGGGGATGTCCGGCGCCTATCCAGCATGGCGCTGGGATGCACCGCATCCCCTCACGGAGCGGGTCGCGCTGGCCCTGGTTAGGGTCAGGCTGCGGGAGATGGTGGGGTAGAGTCAGGCTACCAGGAAGGGAGGGTTAGGGTCATGCTGCCAGGAAAGGAGGGTTAGGGTAGTGAGAGGGAAGGGTTAGGGTTAGAATTAGGGAAAAAAGTGGGGAACTAATTTTACTTAATTTTCGGAGCACCAAAAGCTCGGTGCTCTGTGGATCGATTGCAATGCCTCCTCGAGGCCTATTGAAATAGGGCCGTTCTAACCGGGGACCCACACCCGTCATACTATTACCATATTTGAGTACCCCTGCTGCTCTAGCCTATGAATGTTGTCTCCTGTCCCTTATAGTGCTGCTCCCTGTACACCACTCATGCCTCTTTATCCTATTTATCATTTTTATGTGTCTCTCATTCTCTTCTTCACTACCCACACCTTCATCTTCTGAATCTTGGCTCCTGTACTTCATCCTCCCCTGCCCACATCTCCAGCCTCCAAATACTAATTTCTGTTTTTCAGCCACTGTTTTGCTTCCAATCCCCAGCCTCTGTGTCCTGCCTCCTGTCACTCATTCTCTCTATTCACCTCCTCTCCTTTCTCTGCCTCTTAATCCTGCCTCCTGTTCTTCACCCTCACTTTCCCTGCTCACTCTCCTATCTCCTGTCACTCATCCTGTCTCCCCGCCTCCTCTCCCCTTTCCTGTGCACACCTCCATCCTCTGTATGGTTGGACTGTTTCTTCTGACTGCCGGCTGCTGCAGCCAGGAACAGAAAGCTGCAAGATCTTTCGCAGTCAGGTACTGGTGAAGTTTTCATTGTAAGAGGTGAGCTGAGTACTGAATAAGTCATGTAATGCACCACGTTCAGATATAGAAGCATGTTACTGTGTTATCTGTCTGTCGCCTCAGTGCAGGACTTTATATTACTCAAATTCCACATCGCACCTCATAATAGTGCTGTAGTGATAGCTGAAAATAACTTATTTCAACTTTTAAGAGCATTCATTGAATTTTGTTTTAAAGTCTATTTTATATGCATGTTTCTGATTATAAATGCGTACATACTGTCTGTTCCAATATTGCGATGTGTTTATGTTGCTTAACAAAATATTAAGTCTATACAGCGTTTGGATTAGTGTACTATATAATGACCAATTTCAAGTTATTAATACACTAATATTCTTTACTGCCAGTGCCAAATGCTGTGTGTCTGTCTGAATTTAGTATTTATTGCACGAT
Organism: Limnodynastes dumerilii; assembly: GCA_011038615.1. Lineage (NCBI taxonomy): Eukaryota > Metazoa > Chordata > Amphibia > Anura > Limnodynastidae > Limnodynastes > Limnodynastes dumerilii. The sequence goes on along the minus strand of WWET01000153.1, from coordinate 799,610 downwards.
GGCATTGCATCTGATTTACCATGCCTGACTGTCTTTGCTGCAGTTGTCACTTTACTCCACTGTTCTTGCATCAGTGTTGTGTATTTAGAATAATAATGATAAACCTTAACTCAGTCTGGTCATAGGACTGCGTTAGAATGTTAAATCTAACCAAAGCTGTGCTTCATAGGCTTTTATTTTATAACAGTTCACAAATGGTCAGCATATAATAATGTATCTCATTCTTACACTTTCTTTTATCATGAACTTCATTTACTAGTGATTATAAATTAAAACACAGAAAAGAACATGGAGAAAATCTGCAATATTTGCACCTGCTACTAAGTCTTATCTTGTGTGTCAGAAGTATATTTAGGTCAGGGTTACCAGGGACTCAGGCATCTACCTGATAGTTCTGGAGCTTAGACTGTTTGGCAGGAAACTTTTTTCTCCTCATTGGTTGTATCCATTTCTTCCATCTTATCTGATCTTACCATTTATAATGATTACTTAACCCCTTATTTGTCTATAGGTGTTTTTTATGCAACATTTTGTGCACTTTGACCTATAACTGTTATAATAATTTTAGTTCATATATTAAATTTTTTTTAAATAAATTATACTCAGTGGTTTATACATGTGGTAGATTGTTTCATCTGTGTATAATTCTATTTTAGTTATAAAGTACTAACATGCGACACAATCGTGTACATTCAGAGTATAATCAAACTTACAAATGACAGAAGTTAAAGATTTCCTTGCCCTAGTAAGCTTACAATCTAGGGGCCAGATTTACTAAGCTGCGATTTTGGAAAAGTGGAGATGTTGGTTCTTGACTTCAGATAATTGATGATTATATTATACGTCATTGGTTTCACTGGACATAATTATAATAAAATAGGTAAAGTTATATGCAAGATAAAAATGTGTGCAAGAGATAATAGGTCCACTTACACTGGATTGTTTGGTGCATTCACTAGTCTAATTAATAATATAGAGAGATTGCTGCAGTGTATGCATAATGCTGCAGCCAGTGATCATATATTGGGCACTGTGTAAACTTAATATGTAATAGGGGGTTGCTTGTGTGTGTTACCCTTACATAGAATGACAGAACGGCTCTGGTTAATCCCAGCATGCTCCTGAGAGTTGTATCTTCCATGAAATTGTTCCTCATACCAGGCCTGATTCACACATCAGAATGCTTTAAGAAGGTGCAGATACACCTAGGTTTAAACTTCCTCCCACACCACTGCCCCGTTTTTTAAGAACCTTTAAGGCACTTAAGAGTGTCATAGGGCTTCCTTAACTTCCCGTGCGTATTTTTCTTTATAAGAAGGAAAATATACACATAAAGGTTCCTTCACCGCGCCCCCTCCCTAAATCCCCCTCCACCCACTTTTCTTAAAAAAGTCACGACGCCTCTTCTTTCTTAAAATACTATGTGCAGGCTTTAAAAGTTGAAGTCCACCCTGAAGTACTACATACATTGCGTAGTCACTATGACTACGCATGCACAGTCCTAATATTCTTAAAAATATGCACCTAAGAAGCAGAAACATCTTAGGTGTGAATCAGGTCCATCATTTCCGTGGCTAAAGGAAGCTATATATAAAAACAATCAACACATGGGTGTCTTCGTAGTGTTTGGCATCGTGGCTAAGAATCAGTCAGAGATCTTAACAGGTTAGTCTATTTGGGCAGCATCTATGTATTACCAAGTACTGTAATCTGGCTTTGTCACTAATAGGTCAAATGTGGTCTGGTACCACTAGTAAGTGAGTTTACCTATGTATAAAGCTAGAAAGTTGTGCTGTTTAGTGCAAGGACAATGTGGCATCATTACCTGTGGCAAATTCTGTAGGTAGTACTACATCATAGTTGCCGACTCTCCCGAAATGTCCGGGAGACTCCCGGTATCGCAGGAGATCCAGCAAATCTCCCCATGAAACCACGGCCTCAAGTCCTGCCTCCCTGCCTGGCAACACTAGCCCCACCCCAATCCCTTTGAAACCCCGAAAGGGGCAATTGATTGTAAAGGGGTGCGGCTTAATGACGTGATTTGCATAAAGTATGCCTTTAAGCCCCGCCCCCTGCATGCATCTATGGCTTCCCTCCAGGATCTCCCGGAGGGAAGCTTTGAAAAGTCGGCAACCCTGTATTACATAAATCAGCCTTGATTAGTTATAAGTGTACTCGCATTGAAGTTCTCTTCATGTTTGTCTGTAAGCAGGTTTAACAGCACTGGTAATTTCTGTGATACACATGATTGACTACATGCTAATAACATTTGCATATACAATGAGCATTTTTATAGTAATGCATGTAATGTCTAGAGAAAAAGGACAGCTGATCTCACTATTTTGAGGGACATGTTGGTGGCTGATCCCTTGACTAATGACAAATGGGAACACATGATAAGATGTACTAGGGATGCCACAGCATGCCTGCAACAATTTAACTGCTATATTTTATACTACGTTTACCACATCCCCCTGGGGTTGCAGAAGCTGGCTTAAAGGAGAATCATGCCCATTGTTATTATTTTAGGTAATATTCATATGTTTAGTCTGCTTTAGCAGTAGTACCAAAGTAATGGGTTTATTGTTGTAATGGGTAGGGAGAGGTAGGATAAAGGGTTTCTTGCTTTTTTTCGCACTATTAAATCATCAATCCCATTAACAATTCATTTTTAACATAAATCACTTTGGTAGAATATAAAAAAAATGCCCTTCTCTTCTTTAAATTTCTATTAAACTACATGTATTTTCAGTGGACTACCATTTCAAACACACTTAACATATGATGTAATGTGAAGGGTGATTTGGGGCTAGATTTACTAAACTGCAGGAAAAGGTAAAGTGGAGATGTTGCCCATAGCAACCAATAAGATTCTAGCTCTCATTATCCTATTACATGCTAGAGAATGTTATCTAGAATCTGATTGGTTGCTATGGGCAATATCTCCATTTTTCCTTTTCCTCAGTTTAGTAATTGGAATGGTCATTCTGTACTGTACCTGTTTCTCCTGTCTGCCTAGCAATGACTGACATTTATATAAATTGTCATGATCATTTATACATAATTTTAATAACTATATTAATCATTAGATATATTAGATATGTTAATAGAAATTACTGCAGTTTATAATAAGAGCATATACTATGTTTTTATGGGTGGAGGATTTGATTGTGGAGCTTTAGAAATAATGTTTTGGGATCTGATTTGGGATTAGGAAAGGTTATGTCCAGAAGGAATCTTTTTAATTTCTCTCTGAATAAAATAAAATAAAAGCTTTAGGCGTTATGTTCTCTGTTACACTCCACACCCTCTTGTTTCTCACAAGTCAGTAGTTCTGTAGTCCTGGATGAGTGCAGTGGATGGCTTCATCAGTTTTTTTTAACTGTGCTGTAACTGAATAATAATGACAATCAAACGGATTCTGTTATAGAATTCGTATTCAGTCAGACCACTGAGCAACGGGATGCAGTCACCGGTAAGAAAATTGAATTGAAAGTTTTAATAATGAATGGGAAAGCATGCTCTACGGCATACTTACCTATTCATTGATTGGGATTACGTCACCACAGACTTGTCGCACCGACACAAATCCATTGCACCGGTGATTGGGAAAACACCTCCACAGACCTGTTGCCCAGCAGGGAGGAGAGTCTTACGGTTAGGCTGCGGGGATGGTAATTTTAGGGTTAGGCTGCGGGAGGGAAAGTCTTAGGGTTAGGCTGCAGGGAGAGAAGTCTTATGGGGAAGGGAATCTTATACCCCTTTCACATCGCCCTAAAACCTGGGTTTTTGTAGGGGCAAGCAGCAAAAACTCGGCTAAGGGCTCAGTGTGAAAGGGTCCGGGTGCCTCTACCCAGGTCTAATGACCCGGGAATTCAACCCGGGTGAAAAGAAGGGTTATTCCTGGGTCAGACCCAGGTAGGGGTACAGTGTGAAAGGTGCTACCTGGGTTGATTGGTGTAATTTGTTTACTATTGCCCTGGCAACAAATGTTGCCAGAGCAACAATATACAAATGACAAAGTGTGATGATTCACACTACTGACAGGGCAGACCTGGGTCCCGGAATTTCCCGGGTCTGCAGTGTGAAACGGGGTCTGTGACCCTGGGAGCTTCTGCTGACATGGAAATATCCGTGTTCACAGACCCGGGATATTGCCGGGGTGGCGATCTGAAAACGGTATTAGTGTCAGGGTATTATAAGAGGAGGGTTAGGAGAAAATTGGGAAATACTTACCATGTGCCGCTGCACTTTGATTTTGCCTGGGAGAAAATGGCCCTTTCAAAAAAAGAGACCCACAACCCTGAGCAACAGATGCAAGGAAATCCACAATGGCAGGGCTGCAATATCCACACATACGTGTCTTGGTTTTTTCACTCTTGCTCATGTAAAATTGGGGTGGGGTGAAAGTCTGGATAGTGCTACCACTAGGCAGGTTTATACCCCGTTCAGATTACCATGGAAAAGCCGGGGTTTTCATGAAATTGCCGGCTTTCATGAAAACCCCGGCTTTTTCAGGCAATGTGAACGGTGAAGCCGGGTCTCTTTAGCCGTTTCTTAGACCCGGCTAAAAAGAAGGGTTTTTGCCGGCTTTTTTAAAAGCCGGCTTCACCCGTTCACACTGCGCTGAAAAGCCGGCTATTTAAATAGCTGCCGGCTTGTAAAGAAAAAAAAAAACAAGCAAAAAAAAAAGCCGGTGTTTTCAGCACAGTCTGAACGCACCAGGCTAAAATTTTAAAAATTTTGCCCACTGCCTAAAAAGCTGGCTTTTTAGGCAGTGGCAATCTGAACGCAGCATTAGACAGCTTCATTGGGTGCCAGGCTTGAGGGGGTTGGTGCATGGAGGTGCTCAGGGTGGCACTTTTGTTTAATGCCGGCGGCACTCGTGGCACACAACTAATCCTCTGCAGCTGCGCTTGCTTTACCTGCTCAGCCGCTCAACTGTCAGGTCGTAGTATTATAAACAGATGATTATAAGATAATTAGAAATGACAGAATACTGTAGTAATAATAATAATAAACTTGTTGGGTATAAACTTTAAGCCATATTTTTCTAATAATCAAATCTTTTCACTCTGTCATTTTAATGTTATCTACTGTGCTTTGTTACTCAGGAGAAGAGCGGGTTTTCATGACTGGGTGCTGGAGCTTCTTTAGGTGTCGGGAGATTGGAAGTAGCATCTGTCTTGCTATACAGACATCCTCCAGTGATTATGAGGCGGAAGAGATTGATCACCAGGTGGTGGTGTCTGATGTCATCCAGCTTGTCCCTGATGATCAGCCGGAGCTTGAGCTACAAGCAGGTTAGGAAAACAAGTTCAACTTTTCCATTTCCAGTACATGTTGTGCAGACTTGTTTGGTTTCTTTCAGTTGCTGAGAAAGTGAACGCAGTGAGGAATATATACAAAGATGCAGTGATGAATATATACAGAGGTGCAATGAGGAATATATACAGAGGTGCAGTGAGGAATATATACAAAAGGTGCAGTGAGGAATATATACAAAAGGTGCAGTGAGGAATATATACAGGGGTGCGGTGAGGAATATATACAGGGGTGCAGTGAGGAATATATACAAAGGTGCAGTGAGGAATATATACAAAGGTGCAGTAAGGAATATATACAGAGGTGCCGTGAGGAATATATACAGAGGTGCAGTGAGGAATATATACAAAGGTGCAGTGAGGAATATATACAGAGGTGCAGTGAGGAATATATACAGGAGTTCAGTGAGGAATATATACAAAGGTGCAGTGACGAATATATACAAAAGGTGCAGTGAGGAATATATACAAAAGGTGCAGTGAGGAATATATACAGGGGTGCAGTGAGGAATATATACAGGGGTGCAGTGAGGAATATGTACAAAGGTGCAGTGAGGAATATATTCAGAGGTGCAGTGAGGAATATATACAGAGGTGCAGTGAGGAATAAATACAGAGGTGCAGTGAGGAATAAATACAGAGGTGCAGTAAGGGCTCACTCACACAAGCAATTAGGCAGCAGTGCAAAATGAGTAACACAGTATCACGTTTTCTCTCCTCCATACATCAGGAAATAGAGAATAAACATGTAAAAAATACTCAAAATATACAGCATATTTACCTATATATGTTTATATAAGTGAGCACATCTCAAAAAGGCTTCCTGTTGTACATTCCTTGGAAGTGCAGTTACCAAGTAGAAAGCTACAGGTTGTACATTGCTGTTTGGTGGGCTCATTTAGTTATAGTTTTATCATGTCTGCTGAGGCCCCTTTCTGAGCCAGCCCTGCAAGATTTTATTGTAAAATGTCCCATATTTTTTTGCTTTGTGTCCTTTGCAAACAAAATAAAAATCTCAAATGTCTAATTCCATTCTGACTTACTACTGCGCTCACAGCAGCACTAAAGCGTTACTTTCTAGCAAAAAATAGGTGGATCTGGTCCTGTGCACATGTATGAAGACATCACCTCCACACCACTGTATATACATTAAGGGCCTGATAACGTCAGGCCACTTGTGCACGTAAAGAGGACGATAGTAACACTAGTGTAGCAAGAATCGTACGGAACTTAGTTTCATCCTAGGAAATGGGCTGTGCTTCCCCTCCGCCCGCTAAAATGGCCAGGGGGGAAGCATGCTAATTGTACAGTGTGGGAGGGGGCTCCCACACTGGTGCAGATCAGCGGTCGTACGATTAACTTAAGGGATCCTTATGGCAGTGTAAGCTGCCATAAAGCCCACATGAGAGAGGGGAGTGACAGGGGGCATTCACTCCCCTCTCTCTGTCGCATGGACAGACCCCCGCACATACGGAAAGTGTGCTGGGGGTCTGGATCCGGTCCTAAGTTCTTATTTTTTCCATTTAATTAGTAGGCTTTTAATTTAAATATATATCTTAAAAACATTGGGAAACATGATTGGATTATTGAGTAATAATAAACAGATTGGGAAGTGACTTTAAATATTTATCTGGTTGGACTTTGGTTTGTGTTGCTATACACAGTAAAACATGAAGAAAATACTGTGTTAGGGTTCATTGTTATTTAAGTCATATTTTTAAAGGATAAGTGGTCATGTGACACAGAGTACATATTACCATTCAAGTATGTAGCATCTGTGACATTGTAACTGATATAGAGAGATATATAAAATGATACCTATATTATAAGAGTCTGAGAAATAACCTGCAGCAATGTGCATCCTGAACCTAGAACTTATTGGGTAATGTTTCTCCACCCCACTGAGTTACTGTGCAGTGTGAAAAGCCCTGGGATAGGAATACAATACAGAGTAGTAACACCTGCTATTCATCATGTAATACTATGTGTGCATTGTGTTTTGTCACTATACACTTAGCAGTTTATGTAACAAAGTATTGAATAAACTTTTATATATAGAATCTATATTCAATACATTACAAAGAATACAAATCTGTAATGCTACAGACATTACTAGATTATAGTATATGTGGAATATAATATGAACATATTCTGTGTGAAAATATTATGCTTTTGTTATAAAGTCTGGACTTATTGATGTATATTTTTAAGAACCCCCTGTCTAAATATATTTATATCACCTCCAGCCCAGTGTGTCATTGAAAAACCCTGCATTTAACCAAGGTCTGCCCATACATTTATTATAGTGCCCTATTAGTCTTCAGTGAGCCTATGATACCACATCAATAGGCAATGGATGTGATCCAGAGTTGCAGCTGACGATTTTTAGCAATGCACACATGCAGTACTGCACATAAGCTCAGAAAAGTGCTTGCAGTGTGACAGATCCCTCTGTGATTGCATCCGTGTGCTGAGCGCTAGTAGAGAGGGATGCTCCTCTATATTGTAATGAGAGTCTAGGCATTTCAGTGCAGTAGTGAGTCAATCAGCAGCCAAGTTTCTATTTGCTTCCTCCAGGACTCCTGTGCCAGCTCCCAGCTGGTGTAATTTCCCAACAGAAGAGACTTTTCTTAAATGTAACAAATTGCAGTCATCATACATAGTACAGAAAATCGTGAATGGGGGAGAGAAGGGGTGGTTGAAGGAAAAAATAAACTCCAAAATATGAAATCAAGTGTGAATTACAAAGACCAAGCCTCCAGGACAAGGGCTGCCATCAGAAATTGTGGGGCCCAATACTGATAAAGTAGGCTGCAGCCAACCCACCACAACATGCCCTCAATCTCACAAGACCTTGAGCTCCGCAGTGCCATCAGCACTATTATAGAAGCCTACGGAGTTGACTTTGGTTGCTTTTAAAAAAAAGAAAGTATTGGAGCCTGGGCCCCACACTCAGCCCAGGCCCGGAACTCCATTACAGGCCCCTGGTTCCATGTCTAGAACATCCGTATGTGCTATTAGCATCTACTCTGTGATCTGAATATATAGGGGAGGCATATACTCATCTGCCTTTGTTTTCACAAGTGGTTCTGGGGTACAGAAAGGGGCATCATTCAGGGAGTAGCACCCTATGAACAAAACAGCATCCTCATGTTCAATGTGTACAACTTTAAATTAGACTTATACCATATGTACAGGCAGGGGTGTTTTAAGAAGTGAGGGGGCCCTTGTGCAGGATTTGTACATGCCCCCCCCCTTACCTGAGACAAGACTGTCCCGATTCGTGGACCTCAAAAGGGACGGGGCCTAACTGCGCTGTAAGCCCTGCCCCTTTTTCGACCCGCGAATATGGTCAGTCACACCTCAGAGGAAGGGGGGCTCATTTGGCATCTATTTGTTCCCTCCGGGAGAAATAGATGCCAAATGGCCCCCCTTCCCCTGCCAACCCTGGGTGCAGGATAAATGCCACAGGGCCCCCTGTTCTGAGGGGCCTGTGTGCACTGCACACCCTGTACCCATTATAGATATGCCTATGTGTACAGGCAGTTTTTCTGGTTCATACATAGGGTCTTTTGCAAGTTTCCTATTATTCCTTCCCCACATTCACCTACAGTACATCTTGTCAGTGGTTATTGTCCTGTCACATTAGATAAGATGAGGACATCTTACCTCCAATAGAGACTGGAACTGGAGGTTTCTGTAACCCCACCCCGTTGTCCCTTTCCAAATAAATATCTCACATTTCTGCTGGAGCATTACTTGTCTGTAAGAAGACTTGATATGTTTATTGAAATTTTTTTTCATTTTAAGTGAAAATAAGCTGCATTATTAGGCCACTATCATTTTGTTGTTAGTTTCTTCTAATTAAAGTTGTGGTCTGTGACTTGAATGAATGAAAACAAGGGGTGACTGTGTCTGGCTCTCTTTTCAGACCACATGCATCATTAACTGTGCAAGATGGCAGTGCGGATAAGTGAACATTCAGACTTAGATCAGGAAGGTTGTTTATATAATTTGTGCCTGCTCAATGTCCCCTTTCATCTTAAGAAATCATTACTTCCTTCAGTCAATCTAGACTCTAACGTGGTTATAATTATGCCATTATATTTTTGCTTGTCTGTTTTTATCTCGCCACAGAAATTATAGCATAGGATAATAATTTGTATTACACAAAGGAAGTCTGTATTGTGGTAACCTAGTCATTGTAGATTGAATCTGTATGTATGTATATATATATATATATATATATATATACACACACACACACACACATATTCCTTAAATTTGTTTGCTGATTTCTTTAAATGTGTTATGTATACACAGTTAATTACCAACCTTGTAGATATTGTTTTGCTAATTATAAATTATATAGTCCTATTGTTTTCAACCAGGCCATCTGTCTCACAGTGGGAAATATGTGTAATATCCATCCCAATGAATAAGCAAAGATGAAACATTCCTAGATGTATGTAACAGTATTATATTTTTGGTATTTATGTAGTTATTATTTATTAAAATCAGGTACATGTTAACATTTGCCTTTCTCCCATAAATATTATGATGAATATTTAGAAGTGTAGTACATCTGAGAGATGACATTTATATAGCTATAAAAATGCAATACTATAGTAGACTATTTTACCTTTCTGTTCTGAAATATAAATGTTACATTTTTTAAAGATAATAAATGTGTATTTGCTGGTGAGGAGGAGCCTATCACTGGGAGCTATAGAAAAATAAATATATACAATGTGTAGATATTGTGACTGGAGAAAGTCACCTAAAAACCCAGGTTCTGGCTGTTTGTGCTCTTCCACACTATAATATGCTATTTCACTCAGCTGACTTGTTACCTACAGCACTCATAAATGTACTTAATTATATGGTTTTACCTTTAATTAAAGCTCTTCCACACCTCAACATCCTTTGGGAATAAAAGATTTCCTTTAAAACTGTAGCTGGAATTACATGAATGCAGCAGTTGATAGAAATACTGTTTTTGTTTTCTGATTTTGACATTTATTCTGTTTATCTGCATATTTAAATGATGTAGTAATGATAAGTAGTAGACACCATTTAATCTAAAAAATTATAATCAAAAGAAACCACCTCTAGAATAAATCCTTTGGTCAAATTATCAGCACCAGGAACAGTGGTGATTTAAATCGATCACTGGTGTGTCTTATAGCAAAATAGTAGGATTCATTCAGCAGCAATCTTTAGGAGAGACAACCTCCTTAATAAAAAACTGATAGAAAGAAGACTGCGCATTGAATAAAATCCACCATGTACTGAACTGATCAAAAATAATATTAAAATCATCCACATATAATAATATGCATATAATCACACATATAGAATGGAAAGAATGGATAATAAAAATCAAAATATTTCCAGCTGTATCAAGAACAACTAATTAATGGGGCCCCAAATATATCAGTTGTTATATTATCATTAATCCACTATAGAATGTTGGCTGTAATGCTCAGTTCCAGAAAGTGTAGTATGTGGCCATATGTAAATACAAACACTTCCAATGGTTGCTAAGAATCAATTGAACTTGTCCATCTACGATGTTATCGTTGTAGACAATGTAAGATAATGGTGGTGTGAATATTGAATGAAGGAACACTCTCCCTTCCACAACAATTGCAATTTAATATAACGTGAGGCTTAGTATTAACCACAACTCACGGGTCTTGATGTTTCCAATGTACTCTGTTTCTGAGCTTCTCAGTTGAGAACACTCTGACTCCGGGGGTTGTAAAATGTAGTGCGGTGTGACCCGATGGTGTACTCGACAGAGAGTTGTAAGGTGCAGTCTGACCCGCTAATGTGTCCGACAAAGAGTTGTCCGTGTGCATCGGCTGCACTCGCCGCGGGTTCCCACTGTGTAGCAGTACCGGCGAGAGTGGAGATTCTTCTGTTCGGTTCCACTCGCTGAAAGGCGGTGCTACTAGTTCTGCTGTTGTTGCTCTAGATTTGTCCCACTGTGCTCCTTCTCTGTATGCACCACATATCAATAAATGAGCCGTCCATTCAACATTTGGAAAATATGTGAAGTTCAATTGCTGGATTGTAAAGTCACTTTGACGCGTTGCTCTCTATTTGGGTTTCTTCAGAAAGTGTTTTAGGTCCTCTTACTATGCATTTAAATAGAGACTATAATTAGAAAACTCTCACACCTGAATTGGAGTCTAATTCTCAGGGGTCCTAGAGAGCCATGCCAATGTAATACAATGTTACTATTTGTAACAACTAGCATTCTTATGAGACAATAGGGTTGATACAAAGTCTTTTCTTCAAAATTACTCATCCAATTGACAATGTAAATCACAATAATAATAGAGACATGATAAATATGAATATAATATTTATATACGAAATGCTATTTAAAAAATATAAAAAATATAT
>WWET01000153.1:759948-778608 GCA_011038615.1 Limnodynastes dumerilii | reverse complement strand
GTAGCTTGTTGGAACTGACACAACCCAAAGGACTGGTAACATATAGCATACACCCTTGTATATTGCATTAGAACAGCTCAGGTTTTGTATAGATCTAGGAAGCGAAAGTATACATAGCCCTAGGTGCTGAATGCAGTGTTCTTCTTGATTACACAGGGTGGGCCATAACCTGGGCATTGCAATAGCTAGCATAAGAGTTCGTATTGGGGGATTGGAGCTATTACATTTGGGCTTTTCCCAGCATATAGTTTACACTTGACCCTGTAGGTGGAGTTCAATTTCTGTTTATCTGTTAGTGGGTATTATGGTACTAGCAGTTTCTGATTACTGACCAACCACACTTCCATGTAAACAACTTCTCAGTGAGAGGGTGACCTACTCCCATTATAATTTTTTGTTATATAGTCTGGTATGAAATGATATCTGGAGCGAGGGATTCCGGAGAAAATGGGCAAAAATAAAACCGTCTCACAAGCTGCCCGGTCACAAAAATCTGGCCCACCTTCCCCCTCTTCACCGCCGTCTCCCTCTTTATCGCAGCCAACGGATGCCAATCCACCACAACTGCCGTCTGCCCCCATAGAGGCAACGTCAGCTAGTGCGGCAGCCAGGGAGATGTCCCTAATCATAATGCCTCTCATTGACCAACGTCTAGATACGTTCCAGGCCAATCTCTCTTCCTTGGTGTCGCGCATCGAAACCAATGAGAAGAAGATCACAAACTTAGAACAGAGAGTTAGTGATGTGGAGGACGATTCGACCGCCACGCAGAATATAATTTTATCCCAAAAATCCACCATAGCCTCCTTGGTCGCTAAGGTAGATGACTTGGAAAACCGTCATAGACGGAATAATCTCAGATTTGTAGGCATACCAGAATCAATCAAGGGTCCTGATCTAATGGACCTCTTACAAATTGACCTGGCCAATACCCTTCAGATTCAGAGTGACTTAGGGCAGCTTGTGATAGAACGTGCTCACCGGCTTGGTCCGGAACGCACTGCAGGGACTGATAGGCCCCGGGCAGTTATCGCCAAATTCCTTAATTATAAGGATAAAGAAAATATTCTTCAAGCCTATCGGAAATGCAGCAATTTAACCCTACGCTCCTTTAAAATTTTAATATTCCAAGATTTCTCGGCAATGGTATCCCAAAAAAGAAAAGAATTTGCACCTTTGTGTAAGTGCTTGTTTGACAATCATGTAAGATTCGCCCTACTCTTCCCAGCCAAATTGCGCTTTACACACGAAGGTCAAACCCATGTTTTTGATGATGCCAGAGCCGCTAGAGATTTTATCCAGAGCATGTCCCTGCCAGACGACCCATTATATAGGTCACCCCGGCGCTCTCAAAACCCATGATTGGGCATTGGAGAAGGCGCAGTAAAAAATCTAAGCCGAATGGCTACGTTAAAAGTTTGTTGTTATACCGTTGCGTTATTGTTGAACTGTTTGTTTGTTTGTTTAACCTCCTTCCTACTATTGTAGAGGAAGGAATTGTTGTTAGCCAGGAGGAAAACCTGAAAATGAGGTTAAATTGGAGTTGCTATAATACATCGCAAAACACACTTAGAGTTCATAATAAAACATGTAAGTCACAGGACAAAATATTTGGGGCTGCAAGAGTTAATCATTATGGCAGAAAAGCCAAAGGGGACATTGATAATGATCTAACTAGAATCAGTTTAACGGTTTTGGATGGCTACTGTACAGGGACATAATATGAAAGATAACAGCAAGCTTAACATCATATCGTGGAATGTTTGTGGGCTAAATTCCCCGATTAAGCGGAAGCGTGTTCTCACGCATTTAAAAACCTTGAACCCAGACATTGTCCTCTTACAGGAAACACATTGGCGACCTACAGACCAATCCACACTTAAAAGCACCTGGATCGCAGAGTGTATAGCGGCCTCTTTTGCTTCTAACAAAAGAGGAGTAGCAATCCTGTTTAACAAAAATTTGCAATATTCCATAACTGACAAAATACTTGATCCTGGGGGGAGATATATTATATTGTCTCTTACAATAGGCAACGAACGCTTCACTCTGGTGAACGTTTATGCCCCGAATTCGCCAAATGCTGTGTTTTTTAGATCCCTTTCCACGTGTCTTCTGCAGAGGGATACTCCAAACCTTATTCTAGGGGGAGATTTGAACACTGTGCCACATCCCCGTTTAGATCGATCGAGTTCCACTACCCTAACATCCACGGGAGAGGGGCATGCACTCACCAGTTTCTTCATGCAGCATTCTTTGGTAGACCCCTGGAGAATTTATAACCCAACCGATTGTACCTATACACACCATTCCCGGGCACATGATAGCTTTTCCAGAATAGACCAACTTCTGGTCCAAGCTCAATTACTTACTAGGGTAACTGAGGCCCATATCAAAGACATATTGATCTCGGATCACGCCCCAATAACGTTGTGCCTACATATTACGCTGCCCAGACCGTCATATATACCTTGGAGATTCCCCTCATACCTTTATCATTCAGAGGAATTCCGTGAATTCCTATCGGCAAAGTGGATGGAATTCACGGATGATAACTTAGAGCACTGGGATAACCCTACCTTACTGTGGAACACGGCCAAAGCAGTCCTGAGGGGTCATGTTATCTCTTACTTAAATCACAAGAAAAAAGAATATAGGAACAAGTATAACACACTACTAAACCTAATGCAGGAGGCGCTTAACGCTCATCTGCGTAACCCCTCTGAGGTAACGCTTGTAGACTATACCAATTGCAAACAAGCTTTGGAGAGCTTTCTTACAGCTCAAGCCCAAGTTAAATTAGACTATAACAAAAACAGATTTTATAGATGGGGAAACAAAACTGGGAAACTGCTGTCTAACCTGACAAAACCGCCTCGGCACAGAAATCATATTCTAGCTCTCCGGGGGCAGCTCACATCAACACAAATCACTAAAACGGAGGCCATAATACGTGAGTTTCAGGATTACTATACAGCATTATATACGGCCACCCCAGATGATAGGAGTTTACACTATAAGCTTCTGGATAGTGCCAAGCTCCCAAGGCTCTCACCAGCCCAGAGTTTCTTAACGCACCAATCTTAGAGAGAGAGGTAAAATGCACCATTTCGTCCCTAAATAATAACAAATCGCCGGGTCCTGATGGTCTCACGGCGGAATTTTATAAAATTCTTTCACCAAACGCCACCCCTTTCCTTACTATTCTTTTTCAAACTATACACCAAGGTAACATACAATTCCCAAGGTGCAACGAAGCGCATACAATATTACTATCAAAACAGGGTAAAGACCCGGAAAATGTCACATCATACAGGCCAATCACTCTGCTCAACCAGGACTATAAAATCCTGGCCAAATTGGTAGCCACCAGGTTACAGGTGCTTCTCCCGTCCCTCCTCACAGAGCATCAAATGGGTTTCACGCATGGTAGGCATTCAATTAAGGGGATTAGAACGGCCATAGCGGCAACAATAGCTGCCTACAAACGTAATTCGAAGTCTATGCCCGAAATCTTACTTAGCCTAGATGCCGAGAAGGCATTTGACAAGGTGTCATGGGTCCATCTCTACAGAATCTTTGAGGCGCGCGCCTTTGGAAGTGCCTTCTCACAACTCGTGCAATTTTTATATCACACCCCTGAAACCCGCTTGGCCATTAATGGAGAACTTAGCTCCCCTATCCCTATGACTCGGGGGACGCGGCAGGGTTGCCCCCTGTCACCCTTATTTTTTAATTTGGCCCTGGATCCATTACTGAGGATACTTCAAGCCAATAAGGACTTCCTTGGCATAAAAACAGGTGCATCCACCACAAAGATCACTGCTTTTGCAGATGATCTGTTGTTATATGTATCTAACCCACAAGTGTCGTTGCCCATTATATTAGATATAATTAATGAGTTTGGCCGGATCTCCGGATTCTCTATAAACCAGGATAAATCTATCGCAATGCTCTTGGGTACGCATGCCCCCCCCTCTTGGAGCTCAGACTATCAATTGCAATGGGCTAAGAAAGCCTTAAAATACCTGGGAGTACAGATCCCCAAGAACCTCAATAACTTATATGCCATGAATATGAGCCCTTTGATCTCAAAAGTGACGTCGGAGCTGCAGGGGTGGGAGGGCCTGCCTATATCATATTTGGGCAGAACAGCTCTCATCAAAATGGTAAGCTTCCCTAAGCTGTTATATCCACTCCAGGTTCTCCCAATCACACTGAAAGAGAAGGATGTAAAGATTCTAAACTCTGCCTTTCGCAGGTTTATTTGGAAAAGAAAACCACCCAGGATTAGTCTTGTTAAGTTACAACAAAGAGCAGAGCTAGGTGGGATAAACTTCCCCATTCTTAAGCAATACAGTCAAGCAAGTAATCTGCGCATAATAAGAGACTGGCTCAACAATTCAAACACATACACAAACCGAAGCATAGACCAATCATTTGCCCAGGACATAAATCTCACCAACTTCTTACATATGAGAAAAACAGACATGACTGGGGACATGACGGATAACCCATTACTCATGGCGGCTTGGTTCACCTGGAAGGCGGTTCGCAAAAAAAATAAATTAAGCCATACAACTTCCTTACTCCAAACCCTGATTGGTAACCCTCGCTTCCAGGGGGGCCGGGCAGCTTACCCGTTTAACCAATGGTCCGCTATAGGCATAAAGACCCTAAGTTCTCTAGTCGACTCAGGTCGACAAACCGCTCTATCAGTACAAGAATTAATGAGCAGACACGACTTACCTGCTTCACAAAAGTTTTACGTACTGCAAGCACAACATTACGCTAAACAAGCCACAGATTTAATGACTCCCAATGACTGGCTTAATGATTTGGATAGAGAGTTAGTTAAACCAATGACTGGCAGGGGGGCCATCTCACAAAATTATAAACTTCTCACTAGATGTAATGAGCACAAAAGCACTGAAAACAAACATCCATGGTTGGATATCTTCCCAGATCTATCCTCAGAAAACATATGTAAGGCATTAATTTATTCATGTAAAACCCTGCCAGCTAGTACGTATAAAGAATTATTCTTAAACATATTCCATAGGGGCTATCTCTCCCCACATCGTCGATTCTGTATGGGCCTGTCGGACACTAGTGAGTGCCCCAAGTGTAATGCCCGGGAGGCTACATTATACCATTGCCTCTGGGTTTGTCCATCTATAAAACACTTTTGGAGACAGGTCCAATTATACACATCAACCTACCTCATGGAATTTGCCCCTTTGACCCCACTTTGGGCGATCTTGGGCATACCCGATCCATCACTTAAATTTACAAAGGGTAGTCGTAAGTTGTTGTTGATTGTATCAGCGGTGGCAAAAAAATGCATACTTCAACAATGGGTGCAGATTAACCCACCGACACTGCTGATGTTTCACCAAAAACTTTTTCAGGTGTTTAGGATGGACTGGTTGGAAATATCCACACACAAAAGACGAGACACACAAAAGCTTTTCGAAATATGGGAAAGCTTTATTGAAATTCTCCCCGACACAACGAAAATGTGTATTTATAATTGCTTCCACAATGCGTATTGGTATGAACTAAGAATGTATGACAATGATCCTCCTATTACACTAAGAGATGGTTCACACCCCGCGACCCATAGATCAGAAACCCCCTAGACGAATAGAGTTAACAAGGCTGGCCTCGCCCGATAGTAGTAGTTGAACTCCACACCTGGGTCTTGTATTGAATCTGAGCTTGACGCCATGAAGCTTGTAACCCATTACTATGTATGCAATTATCATGTTGACATGTTGTTAATATTTTGCGTAGTGTGACCAATGTTTTGCGATTTACTGTCCAATAATATGTATTACGTGTATACTCCAATAAAGAAATTGTTTAAAAAAAAAAAAAAAATATTGATGACAATCATATCGCTCCTAGCAGTTCTTTTACAGCAAAATAGCATTTATAAAAATAAACTAATACCACGTTCACGTTACCAGCCCTACAAATCCCCGGGGTTTTCAAACAGGGACACACCGGGCTGCCCGTTCACACAGACAGCGGTGACCCGGGATTTCATAATGGGGTAGATCCAGAACTACGTTTGCCGTACGTTTATTCGCGTAGTGTATTTTCATGCGTGTAAATTCGTTACACTCCCCTCGGCACACCCCTTGAACGTACGTATTTTGTCAAGATACGCTTTCTAAGCCCTACCTTAACTTTTTACAACATAACCGCAGTCATACGCACACGTACGTATGGGCTAGACGAATTTATGCAGCTAAGCACGCCCATACTGTACACTTTAAATACAACCCTCCGCCTACTTCTCGTATTTCTGACGTATTTTGGACGCACGTAAAATTGGCACGCCCACACGTAAGTATTTACGTGACACATACGTGAATGGCCCATATGTTCACAATTACGCTACGCTATTGAGCGTATTTTCTATGGTGCGCATGCGCAGTACTTACAAATACACGATTTTTCGTCTCCGCCACTCGGAAATTCGCTCTGAAGCATTGTTCTGGATCAGGCCCAATGTGTCAAAATTCTGTGGTGCTAAAACTATTGTGGGTGCAGGAGTGTGGTTCCTACCTGGTTCCTTGGATAAAGAATGCTGGGTTCCACACATCTTCAAGGTTCTGGTTTTCTAATTACGTCAGCTGTGCTCTTCCTCACTTAATATAATACTTGTGAATTTGTCACAGACACCACAAACAAATCTAATTAGACATGGCTGGTAAATGTAGTACAGCTAACTATGGGTGTAAGTCCCTGCTAAGAACGGCCCTATTTCAATAGGGCTATTCTCTCCCTATATATCAAAACATTTCGTTTTTCACTAGCAATGGATAGTCCAGACCCAGTGTGAATATAAAACTGAAATAGACCTAATAAGTTTGATATTGATCTGTGTATATGTATGTATCTTTCACATTGATAGTGAATTAGAATGCTGGTGACATGTGTCTGTGCAACTCTTTCTGAGGGGTGGCTGTTTATTGCTATGTATATATCACTGTAGTGCATAGTTGCCAAATCTCCCTGAATATCAGGGAGACTCCCTGAAGATTGGGTGATCTCCCTGACTCTCTGAAGTGTTTGGTAATCTCCCTGATTCTAATTTCATCCATTGAGGTTTATGGAGATGACCAATTTCATGGAGGCAATGATGTAATGAAAGAATCTTGTTAATCAGCTGCAGCGTCACTTTTAGCTTTTCTATAAAGATAGTAATGAAAGTATTCACTGACAATTTAATCAATAAATACTGACATTTTTCTTGTAAAATAGTTTTCCTGGCAGTGCTAGATACACCTATGGGTGGAGCTATTCACAGGACACACCTCTCTGGCACTACAGGACACACCCCTTTGGTGCAGCGCCTTGATAGTGCTCTTACAATCTCCCTGATATTCATTTGCAAAAGTAGGCAACCATGCTGTAGTGTACAAATTAGTGCAACCACGTTGAATGTGAAAGAGCATGATGTCTCCTGCTGTGTGTGCAAGCACTGTACAGAACACAGGCCCACTATGCCTGTATACTATCATTTTGTATTATTAATGCTGCTGTTCACTATCACCGTTTATGTTTGTGAGTGTATACAATGAACAGGCAGCATGTTTTGTTTGCAATAAAATGTAATATAAAATTGGCCACATCCAGACTTGCATCCCCGCTGCACTTGTAGCTCTGAGTATTGTTGATAGCACAATAGATTGCATTGTTAATAAAAATGTAACCCTAACATTCCCTTCCTGAATATAGTTCAATACAAATATTGTAGAAATGTAAATCGTTGTGGGGTGAGTGAACAATTAAAGTGATGGCACCTGCTGCATTTCTGATATATTATTGAGATTGCTATTAAATTGACAAAGGAATGAATAACAGGGAAACTAAGCCATAAGCGCAGGCTCAATTGTGACAGGACTCAGAGAAATATATTACTGCCTTAATTACACTACATTACCCACCAGGTATAATCCTCACCAAATAAACCACCCATCTACTGAAATACCCCCCTCTCATCCATCCATGAAGAATACAGTATTGCTTATCCACTACTGCTCACACATACCTTTACCCACCCATTAGCATTTGTACTGTCTATGTTATTGTGATACTGTTCATTGATGTCTGTGGTAGGAATTATGGACCGGATTCACAAATCCAATTTTGCTACTTTTTACGTGTGTATTTTTAGGTACGGTTGACAGTATTTTAACAGGGCTAGAATAATAGACAAACAAATATGTTGTGTAATATAACAGTTATACGTGTACATATGGGTGTTTTAGCAGAATAAAATACTTTTTACAGATATTGGGGTAGATCCAGAACTCCGCTTGCAATCCGTTTAATAGCGTAGCATATTTCTAACTTCTATACACTCCCCTTGAATGTACATACTTTTACCAATATTCGCTTTTCAAACCCTACCTTATTTTTTGACAGCGTAACTGCTCACTCCTGCACACGTACGTATAGGTAACGCAGCTAAGAACGCCCATACTCTGTGTAATTTAGGCGTACTTTTGGCTAACGTAAATTTAACACGCCCCCACATACGAATTTACGTAGCAGATACATGAATGGCCCATCTGCTCAGTTACGTTACGTGACGTAGTGTATCATCTGTCGTGCGCATGCACAGTAAATACAAAATCGCGAATTTACGTGTCCGCCAGGCATAAAGCTTGGAAGCGTTGTTCTGGTTTTGCCCTATTGTTCTTTACGCAGCATGACAATAACCCTTGTCATGCTGAAGCTTATAGTACTATAAGCCCCAGCATGGCCTGAAGCACATGGCCATGCTGTGCATTCTTGTAATATTGGCACCTGCATGCTAAGGGTTCTTAGCATGCTGCTCATTACGTTTTGCTGTGTCAAAACACATGTAAAAGATTTTTACATGTGTTTTGCTGCCAAAGTGTGTGTCGCTTTTTATGAAAGCAACACACACAGCAGGCGCTTTGAAATTACGCCATGGCAATTTTTTAAGAGGCAAAGTCCCGCGATTTTCCCTTTAGGAAATTGGGAATTGCATAATCACCACAGAAATCGTGGGATCTATGGCGATTGTGCACAAATCGCCTTTAGTAAATCTGGCCCTAAGACTCCCCTCCCCGTAGCCTAACTATAAGACTCCCCTTCTCATAGCCTAACCCTAAGACTCCACTTCTGATCGGCATACTTACCCATTCTTGCAAACGGTTGCCTTTTTGAAATAGAGACAGACGAAAATGAGCTTTTCTGTGTGGGAGCTCCGCCCCAGTGGCACTCAGTAATGGTGCAGCTAAATTTATAATGAAGATATTTGTGATACTTTGTATTGGCTTTTGCAGTAAGCTGGACTAAAAGTTAAATATCAAGAGTATATATGGGTTTCCATACAGCAATGATTCTGTAATCATTAAAATTTATAACTGTACAGTATAAAAAGATGAACTTGTGTGTGTCTTGGAGGACATAAAAGTTCATGAGATACTTCCAGGAGAAGTCCTGCATAACGTTGTAATGTCAAATGACCTCGGTATAAGGGGAAACCGTCATGTCACCAAGGAGATAGTGGGACTTCCAAGGAGACCTTTTGAAATAACTTCAGCATAAAGCTGGCAGACAGTACTGGTGCTTGAAATAGCATACACACATAACTAACTTTCCACAGTGCAAGGTCTGCTTACAGACTAAACCCTATGAAAAAAATAATTGAATATCTGAATTACCGCTTTTTCCTATGACAGTCCTTGTTTTATAACACAAAATAACTCCCATAGGATAAATACTACTTTTATGAACAATTATTTATATACATAGTGTTAAACAAATTTGTTATATATGTGAGTTATTGCCCTCTGTCTAAATTCTATAACACAACATTATTTTTGAGCTTTGGGGAGACTCTCAGAGGCACAAAGGACAATGCGCCACTATGTACCACCGTGCCCATATGATCAGAGAGAACAGGTTTATATAACAAAGAGTCTCCTCTCCAGGTGACAGTGTGCAGGGAAGGAGGGATTGCACTGCTAAAGCCCACCATCTTTGTGCTGAATGATGTGATCAATAGCATTAACAGTAGAAAATATAGCCACAATCAAGTGATAGGTGTTTAATTGCATCATCATATCCCATTCCCCTGCTTCTTAATACAAATTGTCAGCAGGTGGGAGGTGCTTGGGTTGGAGGTCACCTCAGCAACCATTTGCAGGACTGGTTTTCTGTTTTCCTGGGAGCATTCTGGACAGCCGGGAGAATTGGCAAGCTTGGTCTGGTATTATATTGGACATAACCAGTTAATATTTTGTACAGGCAAAACATGTCTTCAGAATGGGCACTATATTATTTTAATAACCCATGAATACAATCTAACTAGTATAATGGAAACTGTATATATAGGGCCTAATTCAGTTAGCCTTGCACCCGTGTATTTTGCGGTGTGAAGCTAATTGTATGATTTTTTTTTCAGATTTTTAGTCGCATCTCATAGAGACGTGTATAAAAATCAGCTACCGTAATAGACGGGAAAATGCGCACCACAAACTTTTTCCTGTCTATTGCAGTGCAAATTTGTGATTGAATTAAGCCCATATAGTTTTATACATATTATAAACTCTTAGAGGTGTTGTATGCTAACTACTATATTGTATACACTTTTTATAGTCATCAATATTGTGTCTTGATTGCTTGTGTATTTGCCACAAATGCCTTCTGTTGTATGCAGGCACCAGATGTCACTCTCTGTTGTATGCTAGTAAAGGAAATGGCCTTTATTTATGTTCTGACTAGAAAGGGTTCTGCTTGGTATAATTATCATTCAAAGTTTTACTGTGTACACATTACCAATATGGGATTTGGGCTCCAGCAATAACTCAACAAATAGATAATCCCCTTAGTGGCTGATGCTCTTGAATGCCATACTCTTCCACTTTATTACTCTTAAATAATCACTCCACACCATTTGTACGTGCCATTGATCATTTATTTATATATATTTTAACCATTAAATTGCTGCAAAGATAAATGCAGCAAAAGACTGGTGAATAAGAAAGCAGAGGCAAGCACCAACATCTTAATAAAAATCACTACACCTTTTCATCAACTGTTAGTCTACCCCATCAAAGACAGACACACAGTAACACCCTCTCAGGAGAGTCTCCCAAACAAAACTACAGTGAACATGACATTGCTTGTGGCTGCTTTCCCACCTCACACTAACAATACAAACCATCAACAATCGTAAAGGAGGAGGAATCCATAACTGAAAGGAAGCTATGATGCTATGGTGGTATATGGGTCACTCCCTTCTAATTTGGATGAGTGGAGTTTCCAGGGCCTGTGGGAAGGGGATTGGTCCCATATAGGGATTCCTTAGGCCATGGGTTCTTAATCAGTGGTACTAGTACCACTGGTGGTACTTGAACTTTTTTTAGGTGGTACACAGGGCAACTGGACAAGTTTGTAAGTTAGTATGATACCAAATGGCCAAAGACACAATTAATAAAATGTGTTGGGGGCTAAATGTAGAAAATGCACCTTAAAATCACTGCAAAAAATATTTAATCAACAACAAGAACCCTGGAAGAAAAAACATGTATGGGTCGTGGGTATGTGCCTACATGATATGCAAGTGGTACATGACATGATTCCATAGTGAGCAACTGGTACTCAACCAAAAACATGGAGAATTGCTGACTTGGGTACCTTTTTGTGGGCACCTGCATAATTTCATAAAAAGTAAAAAGGTTAATATGCCATCATGCTCTTGCCCCTACATCCACCAAGTTAAAATTTGTTGTCTCAAACTTGTGTTCCCCATTTCATCTACTCTGTTAGATATTACTGGTAAAGTATATTTTAACTGATGTTGTAGCACGTTTCCGGCCCTGTACAAGTTGGGTGATAACTGAAATTTATCTTACATTATCCTGGGCTTTTCCTCTTGTTATGCTGACCTTGGAACTTCCTTTGGCAAAGATATTGGTAGGAAGTGGTTAGTCCATATTTCAGACAGTGTTTAGTGGAATAGTGTTTAGTGTCAGGAATATATATCAGATCTCACTGACACAAACAAAAATAGTAAATGCTTAGACACAAACTCTTTTATTTGTATTCCTGAATTTAATAGACATCTCCATTATTTATTATTACTATATTGTGATATGTGAGAATTCTATTGCATATTCCATGTAACATTTGAAAGTTTTTCAACAGCAACAACATGCAATATAATGGGACCGAGTCTGAAGATTAACATTATATATTTACAACTAAAGTGCATATACACTTTTATGTCCATTGGAAAATGTATGTTCTTGAAGGAAAATGGCAACATGATAAAAATTATTTTCCTCTAATTTTGTAAATTTACAAGATATGCCTAAAACCACTGTTATATTATTACTAAATAAATTAAGGGCATATATAACTGTGACATTTTCCACATCCAGTTCAGTCCTCGTAAATATTCCAACACCAGAGCAGGAAGTGGAAGCGCTGTGGGAGAGGTAAGGGGGTAGATCCAGATCTAAGTGCTTGTTACGTTTCATCACGTAGAGTATTTACGTTAGCGTAATTTCTATGCTCTCCTCTAAGCACGCGCATACTATTGGGCGATTTTACGTAAGTGGCTAGCGTATAAACTCTAGCTTACGTAGCTCTGGATCTGTCCCAAGATATGTAGATTGTACAGTTAGGGTCTGTGTCAGCACTAACACGCAATCCAGATTTCTGCCTCATCCCCATTTTACATGAGAATGGTGAGTAAATCTTGAGGTAGGGACTGCCTGGTGTAACTCCACACGCAAGCTGAGCGGCCTCCACTCACCTGTTTGGAATTTAGGATGTGGTATGGCTCCGGCCCAGTGTTTGAATACAGAACTAACCCACTATATTTTCAGGAGCCGGGTAAAACCTGCAACAGAAATTCTCTTTGAATATGTCCTATACGAAAATACAAAGAGAGTGACAAAATATTGCTGTAGAAAGCTGTTTTCTCTGTTTATAGATGTAAGTTCCAGAGAGACCCACCAGATGGCAAAAATGGATATCAATAAGAGGTGAATGCTAATGCCAACATTATTGTGTGTCCCATTTCCATCATCTTGTAGGGCTTACACCCTCATGACAAGAAGTATGTGGTATTTTCCAGCCCTGATAACTAGGCCAGTTGCTAGGTTTCTGCATGCTGGGCTGTACAGCAGGCTTTCTGATGCTGTGGCTCCACTACTTGTTACATAATATGACAGGCAGCATTGCAACAGTGGAAAAATGCCCAGCGAAGGGGCACAATGAAAGTTGGAGCCAGTAGGTCTCTATGCCCTGGCACCCCTCTGCAGCGCATTCACTCGCTTAAAGCATTGCGCCACTTGTTTAACTGCTTATGTTGTAGATTAACCAAGGTAGGGGAAGTACTATACCATTGTATTGTTATACAGGATCAGATCCAGAGTTTGAAAATAAGAGAAAATTATGTGGAAAATTACAAAATAATATGTTGAAATTTAGAGGAAGGCAAATTCATTTTTTTCTTAAACAGGCATGGAGAATATTTTGCCTTAAGATACTAATTAGCTTTTCTTGTATACTGTTATTTACACAAGGGCTCATTTCTAATACTGACTGATATAAAAGCTTGGAACCTATTTTGCTATGCTATAGGAATAAAGGACCGGATTCACACATAAGAGTGAGTTAGGTGCGACCGGATCCGTACCTAACTCACCCGTCTGGCCCCACAACCCACCCCCATTTTTAGGAGCCGTAGGCTACCTTAAGTAACCATGCGTATTTTCCTTCTTAAGAAGGAATCCCTTTCCCACACCCTCCCGCCTCATTTAAACCCCCTCCACTCTTCCTAAAAAGGTCACGAGGCTGACGTGGCACGCCTCTTCTTAAAAGACTGCACGTAGTTAAACTAGGTTCTTAAATGTTACGTAGCTTGCATAGTCAGCGTGACTACGCGTGCGCCGTAGTTAAATTCTTAATTATACACACCTAAGAAGCATGAGTTTCTTAAGTGTGAATCCGGTCCAAAACGCGACTTACAACTGCATCCAAAGATCAGGTTTTACAATGATCGCAAATCCAAAAGCGGTTTTCTGATATGTGCAATCACAAAATGGCGGCAGTTCTGAGGTCTGGATAGATGTGCAGTACATTAGCACGCCTATACTGAACAATGTAATATGTATGTGTAAGTCCCATCCACTGTCAAGCACAACCTGATGGAAGTTGTTGGAAGTGTCATTTCCCCAAGTGGGTTATTTTCCGATTGGGTAACATGGATGCATGTACGTGCGCAGAAAACAAATGACTGCCGAAATATAAACCGGCCACACAGAGAATGGAAGTCTGAACTCTGGACGTGGTCTGTAGTTCATAACGGGGGTGTAACACTTTTTTTCTAAGAGGGTACACACCCAGCAATATGGGATATCTCACACAGCTGTATGGCAATGTTGTGGAGCTCCCAAATAAGCACAAATAAATAGTAACAATCTTAGCATATTGCTTGACTTATGAATTATTTATACGCACCCATTTGAACAGCTGTAGACTGAAAAGGTTTGTCATATTCAGATTATATCTCTTCTTTTGGCTGCACATATTCATTTGGGGCACTACATGATTGTGTTTTGCTGTTTGCAAGCTGCACAGCCCATTTCTGGCAATTGTCCATTGCCTTACTGTCAGTAGTGATAGAATATCTTCTCACTTCCTTTGTAGCCTGCTTGGAACTATCTCCTTCTCTGCTGGGTATGAGGTGTCAATATGTCAGGCGGCATGTGATAGGGTGGCCATTACATCAGGTTTAGGATTTCCCAACTGTTAAACTCAGCTGTTGTGTTCTTGCAGACATTGCTTTGACAGTCTGTTAACCCTGTCTGCTTTTTCCATTACTATTTATTATAAGAAGCAAAAATATATTTAATAAACTATGGAAAAATACATACATACAAACATACAAGCAAAGCGAAAATATTATGACCTACCAAAGTTCATTTGAATTCCTATTCTCTTTTTACTTTTGTCCCAGCATGTAAATTTCCTGTGGCATACTCTGCAACCATTGGTTGCCATGGCAATGAACGCATTGAAAGTGAAGTGTATAATACTGGCATAGCAGACTTTCGATCCACAGCAAGATATTCAATGGCACACAGGGTGGGTGGTTATTTTGTTTTTGGTTAGGCAGAGAACATTCTACCCCTGTCCCCCTCTAAAAAGAAAACAAGGAAATTCAAGAAACTTGTAATAGTTGGGGGCTAATAAAATCCTGGTTTAATATCCCTCAGTGTCTTAGAAGCCTGATGTTCCTAGAAAAAGTGTGAAGGCACTAATGAGGTAAGATGGTCTTTCTAGGAATGCTGCAGTCTTTTTTTTGCCACTAAAACAAGTCTACCATTTTCTGTAGCTTTGCTGTTAATATGCTGTCTAACAACTAACATATAGTGTGTGTATATATATATTATATATATATATATATATATATATATATACACACACNNAATTTGAGAAAATACGTCCGTGCAAGGGGTGTGCCGTGGGGAGTGTATTGACCTTACGTGTACGAAAATACGCACCGCTAAAATACGTACGCACACACGTAGTTCAGGATCTACCCCAATGACTATAATCCGATGAAATTAGTATTGTGATCTGTATGTAGCATCCTACACATGGGGCTACATTTACTAAACTGGGAAAAGTGGAGATGTTGCCCACAGCAAGCAATCAGATTCTAGCTCTTACTTTCCTATTGCTTACTAGAGAATGTCAGATAGATTATGGTTGGTTGCTATTGGCAACATCTCCACTTTTCCTTTTGTGCAGTTTAGTAAATCTATCCCCAGAAGTATAATTAAATAGAAAATGTATGATGCAAGTAAATAAATGTTCAATAGCAATAAGCCAGAACCAGAAGAAAACAAGCAGACTTACACAATGTAAGTCAGCTGTAAATAATCGGAGCTGTGCATACACAGTACCAAGAATTCTGCATCGGAATGCAGTCAGCCGATGCTGTGTTTCATGCAGATATCAGTCTGTGCATGTGGGGCAGGACCATTCACCATGCGTATGAGATATAAAGTATGGTAATTGTACAGTAAGGGCTTGGTGATGCTCTAGTACATGATCCATTATTCCGCACGTACAACAAATGCGCAATATTTAAGGTAGGGTCCAGAGCACAGAGATCCATTTTGCACACAATCCTGCTGGGGGAAGTTACCACATTCCTGTGTGTGGAATTTAGGATAGCAAATTCCTGTACGTTAGCTGCTGCAATGGAGGCTAATTTACAGAATCTGCTATTAATTCAGGATTCATTATGTTAAGCAGTTATCTGAAACATGTGGTTACCACTAGATGGCAACATAGCCATTATTATGGAAAAGCAGAAAAGTTAAAGCAAAATGTTTAGCTGCACAAATATTCATATTCGTTTGCATTTTAAATGTCATGAATTATCTCAATTGCTTGCAAGCTGTTTGATTTGGTAGGAACAACTGGATCATATTTACTAATGATTTTGCATCAATGCTTGTGTTGAATAGAGGGCATGTGTACATGTAGGCCCGGATTCAGAGCTGCACTTACACCTTTTTTTAGGTGCAAGTGTAGACCTGAGCAGTACCATGCTGAACTTCAAGGCAAATTTAAATTGTGAAAGCAAAATTATATTAGGAGAGGTGACATTTCTTAGCTCAACTCTGTTTCGTAGATTAAACATAAAGCTATGCAGTATTTGAGTTGTGTGCGCAAAAGTAATGTCTTTTCCCTGCATGTTAAAGATTTAAGATTAATGAGCACCCCTCATTTTGCAAAATGGTTTAGCCAAGCTGTACACTTGCACTTGTTTTACCCTTACTCCCAAACTCTGAATCCAGGCCGTAAAGTGAGAGTGAATGCTGGATTCTACCTTTTAGTAATCAGGAGGGAATGTTTGGGTTAATATACATCCAGAAAACTTGTTGCACATTAATCTTGACCTCTTACCTGATATAGCCAGCTACCTGGATAGCACTTCTAAATTGATTAAATTAAAGATTCAGAGATGCACTTACACCTTTTTTTTAGGTGGAGATGTATAGCTCGGCTAAACCATTTTTCAAAGTAAGGGGTGTTAATGTAAAAAAAAAATTTTGCATGCAGGGAAAATACTTTACTTTTACACATAGAACTAAAATACTGTATAGCTTTATGTTTATTCTATAAAATAGAGTTAAGCGAAGAAACTTCACCTCCTAATTTTATTTCTGGTTTTACAATTTAAAGCTGCCTCCAGCAATTCAACATGGTATTGCTCAGGTCTACACTTACACCTGAAAAAAAAGGTGGAAGTGCAACTCTGAATCAGCCCCATTATGGCTATTATAGCAATCCTTGCACACAAAAAAGGGAGCTGTAATCTTACATACATACATGCATGCAAATAACTTTCATTCTCATTCACATTTGGTAGCGTTTCCAAATTTCGAGCTTGTCAATATTGTTGCTAGATCGGGTCACTGTTACCAAGGTTACCACAGGCACTATCTCTTGTTTAGCAGCAGAAATTAGTTCCAACAGGGCAGCATAGTGGCTCAGTGAGTAGCACTTGTGCCTCACAGCGCTGAGGTCATGAATTTGATTCTTGGACTGGTCTTATCAGTGTGGAGCTTGCATGTTCTCCTCCGTGTTTGCATGGGTTTCCTCCAGGTGCTCCAGTTTCCTTTCACACGTCAAAAACATGCTAGTAGGTTAATTGCTGACTAAATTAACCCTAGTTTGTGTGTGTGTGTGTGTGTGTGTGTGTGTGTGTGTTTGAGGGACTTTAGTATGTAGCTCCAATAGGGGCAGGGACTGATGTGAATGTGTAATGTTCTCTGTAAAGCGCTGCTGACAATTTGTGGTGCTATATAAATAAGTGATAATAATAATGTACTGCAATAATCCAGTGTGCTTTATTGTCACACAAATAGATAACACCTCAGCATACAATACCTAAAACCATAACCATAAATCCTAGGCCTGTCTGGCCACTATCTTTTACAGTAAGTACTGTGGCAGGACCTTGTGTCCTACTCACAAACAGAACACAAGTCAGTGCACTTCATCTTTGTGCTTTCACCTGGCTGGCTGGCTGGCTGGCTGGCTGGTCTCTCCAGGCCCCACTGACATATGATGACAGACACCTGCTGTAAACCTCACAGACCCTTTAAGCACCACACACAAGTGTGCTTCTAATCTGCATGCTTCTAGGCTGATTAGCCCAAAGACCTGGAAAATTCCTGCATGACAGACTCTGGGACTTATACACTGCTCCTGCCTTCCAAGTCCAGTAGTTCTGTCACAATAGCAAATAGATGCAGTTAGGTATTGTAATATTAAAGGGCATCTATTTGTCAGATTACTTTACAAACACTAGGAAACATCTACCCTTTTTTAATTTGAAAATGGGGAATGTTGCAAGGGATAGACTTTATTTAGTATTTCTTTTAAATTGTGTTAATAAGTCTTAGAAAAATTAAACATTGACATTCTTCTTCTTTTTTTTTTAATAGAAAAAAACGTTCTTTAAATGTTTAGATAAGTAATAGCTAGGACTTGATTGGCTGAAATACCTCTATTGCAATAAATCCACCAATACTTTTTTAATCTGTCATCAGTCATCATTATTTCTTCTTA
>WWET01000153.1:740866-759900 GCA_011038615.1 Limnodynastes dumerilii | reverse complement strand
TATATATATATATATATATATACTCACAGTATATACAGTTTGATATTTGTATTCTAATTAAAAATCTGATTATTTAGGTTTTTATATAGCGCCATCACATCAATTAATGGTTTGGCATGCCTACACCTGTCTGACTGGTGTGGACTAGGCATGTGGAAGAGAAGTGGCCTTTACCTTGGATTTTCTAACTAAGTTCCGTTCGCTAGGAGATCCCACTCGTTACACCTCCCCTGTCTTTATTAAACTAGGATCAGGCTCTGTGTTTGGGAATTGAACTCACGACCAAAGATTTTGAATAATTCACTTTAACATTCATAAGATATTAATAAAGCTACATTACTAGTAATAGTTCAACTTTAAGTTCAACATATAAAGAGAACAATTGTACTAAAAGTATGTTTTAGTTGATTAGAAAGACATTGTTTCTTTTCCTTAATAATATTCATTAATGAATGGGGAAGAATCGAAAACCATTTTTGTGCTGCGCCTTCCAAATATCTTTCTTTCGCTTTCTCCCAGAAAGCTGTCTAGACATACTGTGAGGTACAAGAGGCAACGTTCTGGCAGGAGTAATTGTAAATGCTTGAGTGCTCATGCCTTCAGCAGACTGACTCTTACCTGCTAAACCTAGCATTGAAAATATCGGCTGTCTAGGGCTTCTCTCCTGCATGAAGCCTGAATGCTTCAGTGAAACTGTAGTTGCTTCAGAGATTCATTTTAAGCACTTTCTAGTAAAAATAACATATTCTATAAATGATATATTAAAATTTAGAAATCACAAAAACATCACTGGTACTATCATATATGACATAAATATACACCCAGCGGTAGAGGTGAGATACATTAATCAGTACTTACTTTAACACACACATCTACAAACAATGGCCCAGATCCAGAGCTACGTCCGCTAGCATATTTACGCTAGCCTGAGACGTAAAAACGCTATTTTGTATGTACTGCGCATGCACGCGGCAAATGTTAAAGCACGTAGCTCTGAACGTACGTACCAGCCTAGTATCAAGAGCGTAACTACGGACGAAGGGGCGTGCCAGCCTTGCGACACCCATAATTACGCTTTGGAGGCAGGGTAAGGCATTTAAATCGTACAGTATGGGCGTGCTTAGGCGCGTAAGTACGTGCAGCCATTACGCCCAACAGTAGTTACGCTTTCAAAAGTTAAGGTAGGGTTTGGAAAGTGTAAAAAACGTCAAAAGTACGTACAACCGAGGGGAGTGCATAGTAAATACGATAGCGTAAACACGCTACGCAATGAAACATAAATGGAACGTAGCTCTGGATCTACCCCAATGACCCCCTCACATTTCTCACTGATGTATCCCTGTAGAGCATGTCTCACACCCCCACCTTTATTTTCCAAATGGCATGTAGTTTCCGCTGCGGCAATCTCTACATAAATATACGCACCTAAAATCATAAGAATTGTGAATCAGGTCCAGTATGTCCCTCCCTGTGCGGCTGCCTTTCAAACATGGCTTGAGCTGGAACTAGACAATGTTTTTGCTCGAAACCAATATAGTATTTCCTTAAGACTCTGAACCCTTTGGTATTAATTATTGTGCCTTTGGGATAACCTTCATATATGAAGCAAATGGGAATGTTTTTCCCAAGGGTTCCTCAGTAGGGCTCCTTAGAGGTGCGCCTTGCTCAGAAACCCAATCTCAAGCCAGCGGAATGGGGCCAGGAAGAATGGCTAGATTTTGGTCATTAGAGTGTCAGTTCTTACCTTAGTAATTAGGGGAACTTAGTTTTGTGTTCACAGCAATTGCAAACAAAAGTAGAAGGCTAAGGAAAGTATTTGAGACCAATAACTATGATATATATCTGGTTGTATTTAATTTGTAATATTGGAACCATTTAGTTACTAATGAAGTGCTGGAAACTAATGGAGATATGTTGTTAATTGTGCTTTCTATGGCTCAATCCATGTAGATTCTACTGATGTTTGTGGCATATTTGTTTCAATGGAAGTAATAAATGTATGTTTGGGAGATGTTAATTTGGATCTATTTGATGTTTTCAAAGATGCTTTCTAGTGCCACATGTCCTAATGATTTCTTCACTTTTCTTTATTTGCTGACTTCTAATCACTCAACTTTCAGCATTCAAGCATTCTGTTAATAAACATAACTGCACTGAATTCAGGGTAAGACACATCTTAAAACTTGGAAAAATATAAATGGTTCGTACTTCATTGATAAACAGGACCTGAATCACTCTTGCGTAAATAGTCTATATAGATTCGTGCATTATGTGTTTGTATTTCATGGACTCAAAATCCCATGTAAGCTGCCAAACAGGAATCATGTTTTGTGTATTTTCCGTGTATGCTCCACTTACAGTCAAGTTGGATGCCATTCACATCACTAGCAGTGTATATGTGTACAACATTCTATTGTTTGTTAACTAGGTAAACCTTACTTTTAAAGAGTGTATTTTAATTTTTTTAACAAAAACTCAACTGATTACTTCTTATTTTTATGCTGTTGTGATTTATTATTATTATTATCGTTTATTTATAAGGCGCTACACGGTATCCGCAGCGCCGTGCAGAGGCAATAGGAAAGCCAGTAGTTATATATACAATACAATAATTAATACAAGGTATAAACTCATAGAATAAGGAATACAATAAAGGTACAATACAAAAATAAAATACAGTACAAAAATAGTAGAACAATATATATATGTAAAATAAAAATGCTGGATATGTGTTTAGGAGCAGATGAATAAGGAGAGAGATAGACAGTAGAGAGGAAGAAGAGCTAACATGCTAAGTGAGAGAGGGCAAATAAACAGGAGACACAAAGATAAAGAAGGGGAGGGCAGGTAAGCTGATGTGGAAGAAGGGTAGGCTAGCCTGAAGAAGTGGGTTTTAAGGGAACGTGAAGAATTAGAGGGTGATGGATTGCCTGATAGGTGGTAGGTTGTTCCAGTGGAGAGGGGCGGCCCAGGAGAAGTCTTGGAAGTGGGAGTGAGAAGTAGTTATAAGGTTGGAGTTAAGGCGACGGTCACCAGTAGAGCGGAGTGGACGGGAGGGGGTGTGGATGGAGATAAGGGAGGAGAGGTAGGGAGCGGTAGAGGAGGATAGAGTCTTGTAGGTTGTGGTGAGGAGCTTGAAGAGAATTCTGAAAGGGGCAGGAAACCAGTTTAGAGATTGACAGAGAGGGGAGGTGGAGGCAGTGCGTTGGGAGAGGAAGATGAGCCTGGCTGCAGCATTTAGTATAGATTGTAGGGGTGCGAGACGGACCAGAGGGAGGCCACCGAGGAGAATGTTGCAGTAGTCCAGACGGGAGATAACAAGAGAGTGAATGAACGTTTTAGTGGCATCTGCATTTAGAAAGGGTTTGATGCAAGCAATGTTGTGGAGATGAAAGCTGCAGTGAGAGGGCATGGATGTGGGGGGTGAAGGAGAGAGAGGAGTCTAGGATGACGCCCAGGCGGCTGGCTTGGGTGGAGGAGGAGATGGTGGAGTCACCAATAGTAATAGGGATAGTAGGGGTAGAGGGTATACGTGAAGTAGGGAAGACTACGATTTCAGTTTTGTCCATGTTAAGCTTGAGAAAACGATCAGACATCTATGAGGAGATGGGCGAGAGGCAATCTGACACTTTTGACAGAAGTTCAGGGGAGAGGTCAGGGGAGGAGAGATAGATTTGAGTGTCATCAGCATAGAGGTGATACTGAAAGCCAAAGGAGCTGATGAGGTCACCCAAGGAGGAGGTTTAGAGCGAGAACAGAAGGGGACCAAGAACTGGGGCACACCAACGGGAAGAGGAGTGGTAGGGGAGGAGGGTTGCAACAGAGAAGGAACGGTTCGTGAGATAAAAGGAGAACCAGGAGTGGACAGTTCCAGAGAGGCCGAGAGAGCGAAGGGTGTGGAGCAGGAGAGGGTGATCAATGGTGTCAAAGGCTGCTGACAGATCCAGAAGGGAGAAGTGGCCCTTAGATTTGGCAAAAAGGAGGTCATTTGTGACCTTAGTCAGGGTGATTTCAGTGGAGTGCAGTGGGCGTAACCCAGATTGGAGAGGGTGCAGGATAGGTAGCCAATTAGACGCTTGTAAACAAGCATGTTTAAGCAACTTTGAGGTGAACGGCAGAAGGGAGATGGGTCGGTAATTGGAAAGTGAAGTGGGATCAAGGTTAGGTTTTTTAAGGATGGGGGAGACAAGAGCATGTTTAAAGGGAGAGAGGAAGAAGCCCGAGGAGAGGGATAAGTTAAAGAGGTGAGCAAGATGCGAGCAGGTGGATGGAGAGAGAGACCGGAGAAGATTAGAGGGGATGGGATCAAGTGGGCACGTTGATGGAGGCTATGACAAGAGAAATGAGTGGATTTCTTCTGCAGAGGTAGGGCTGAAGGTAGACATTGGTGGGTGGCTAGGGAGTAGAGGAGAGGGTGGAAATTGAGATGAAGGAGAGGTGACAGTAGAGGCGATAGAGCTCCTGATGGAAGTGAAGAAGGAATTGTAAAAGAATTGCATGATAGATGGGTAGATAGATTAGAAAGTCTAGCAGACTATCTCAGAATGACCAAGAGACTAAGGGCCGGATCCAGATATAAGACAGTCAGCTGTCATAAAGCTGCCATAAAGCCTGCACGAGAGGGGAGTGACAGGGGGTGAGCACTCACGTCTCTCTGTCGGACGGACAGACCCCGCACGTACAGAAAGCATGCGGGGGTCTGGATCCGGTCCTAAGAGGCTACTCTGGGTATTACACATCAGGGATGAGACTTTATATTGCAGAGCACTGTAGAGTCAATCAGCCATGATGCTGGAGCTTGTCTTTGATTTCCAGTGAGAGTTTTTGCTCTCAAGTACCTGTTGACCAATAGCAAAACTGGTTAGGGCTGATATCAGTCACCATGCTACAGATGAATAAATAATGACATACAAATATATTCGGCCAAGTCAGTGGAATGCCTTTCAGTCTGATGGGACCCAAAGTAAGTGTTGCTTGGCTCAGGTGGTGGACTCAGGCCTGCTAAACTAACATTGCATTAGGCCATTTATTCTGGGAAAGTTAGATTAGGATGTTCATATGTTACACTTTTCATGGGGTGCGCCGCTGCGAAAACGTCATCTTTGAAATTTCACAGCCGATAGCTAATTGTCGGCTGTGTCTGTATTGAAAATGTCAGAGACTAGAAATTTACGACCTGCTGCAGGACCCGATGGTTCCCAACGCTCTGACAGTTAGTGCAGGGGAGTGGATGTAGTGTAGCAGGGCAGTCTTAGGGTTGAAACAAGTACTTCAGATCTAGGCTTTTGTGTGTTTGTTTTGCCTAGTCTTAGGCTGTGGGGAATGGATAGAGCTTAGAAGGGGAGTTTTAAAGTTAGGCTGTGGGGTGGGGATGGATGGGTGAAGGGGAGAGTTAGGGTTAGGCTGCAGGGAGGGGATGGAGCCTAGGAGGGAAGACTTAGGGTTAGGCTGTGAGTAAGGGGATGGATTGGATAAGGGGAAGGTTAGGGTCAGGCTGCAGGGAAGGGATAGGATTAGGGTTAGGGTAATGGAAGGGGAGGGTAAGGGTGAGCATTAGCATAAAGTTTGGGGTTGGGAAAATAGGGATCAGGGCTTACTTGTCTGCGACAGGACAGGAACATTTGCTTCCACTCTCTCCTCAGAAATGGGGTGACTAAAACAACCCTTTTGAAAAAGGACTGTTATCAGCGGCGAACCACACACATTTTCATGCCCCTTTCACTCAGTGTTGTGGTTTTTCCATTTCACTCTCAAACCACCACCCCTCTCTGTAATTGCATACAGTTCACTGGTGCCTGAAGTTTGTGAGCAAGACTAAGAGTAGGATCAGCTAGACTTCAACTGCTCATCCTGGATGTTACACGTCAGTGCGAGGGCAGCGAAAAAGAAAAAAAGTTTTAGACTGACACTTTTGCACAAATGTTATGCTCTCACATATACTGTACTGGCTGCTATTCATGTAGAAAGGGAAACTTTGAACTCTCTCATGCTTAATGGGAAGAGCAAAAAAATCATCTTTAGGGTGGCAAGCCAATAAGATATATACCAAAGGGAAGCGGTTGAAGTGGGTTCTTCACATCTGGTTTTCTTGACCAATCTTAATTAGTTTTGTGTATGAGTTTATTGAAAATGTGTCTGACACCAAAGCAGCATTTCGAGGCACCAGTTTACCTATGAACCCCCATTGTGATCAACTCAATTACTGCCCTCAGGATATTAATTAAACTAATTGGGTCGGATCCAGACCTAAGTGCTTGTTACGTTTCATCGTGTAGCGTATTTACGCTAGCCTATTTTCTATGCACTCCCCTAGGCACTCCCCTCGCTCGTACATACTTTTGCCATTTACACTTGCCAAACCCTACCTAACTTTTCAAAGCGTAACTACTGACGCATGTAAAGGCTACATGTCTGTAAGTGCCTAAGCACACCCATACTGTACGATTTAAATGCCTCACCCCGCCTCCGAAGCGTAATTACGGGTGTCATATGGATGTCACGCCCCTTAGTTTGGAGTTACGCTGTTGATTTGAGGCTGGTACGTATGTTCAGAGTTACATGGCGTAACACCTGCCGCACGCATGCGCTGTGCATACAAAACAGCGTTTTTACATCACCGGCTAGCGTATGCTAGCATACGTCACATATTACATTGTACACATCACATATTGCTCTCATTACCTGACTCCCTTGTTGTCCGGCCAGCACTGCATACCATGTGACTGCAGGAGTCACATGTCTGATGATGTCAGAGGCTCCTCAGTGAAGGAGCTGTAGCCAGTGTCGGAGTCTGTGCTGTGGCTGCTCCGTTTTTATTTATTTATTTATTTATTTTTCTTCTGAGGGAAGTGCTGAGCAGCTGCGTGTGTCAATTACAGAGGCTCCACAACGGATCCTCTGTAACTCACTGTAACATTACTAATCAAGTGCCTAAGATTACAGGCAGTGACCTGAGGCTGGGGCCCCTCTAAACCACGAGGCCCGTCACAACTGTCCCCCTAGTCCCCCCCTGTCGCCGGGCCTGGCATTAGCATAAGGTTTGGGGTTGGTAAAATAGGGATCGGCGCTTACTTATCTGCGACAGGACAGGAACATTCGCTTCCACTCTCTCCTCAGAAATGGGGTGACTAAAACAACCTTTTTGAAAAAGGGCGGTTCTCAGCGGTGAACCACACACATTTTCATGCCCCTTTCACTCAGTGTTGTGGTTTTTCCATTTCACTCTCAAGCCACCACCCCTCTCTAATCTGAACTTGGATTTCTGTTATTGCATACAGTTCACTGGTGCCTGAAGTTTGTGAGCA
The DNA here is from genome assembly GCA_011038615.1 of Limnodynastes dumerilii. Taxonomy (NCBI): domain Eukaryota; kingdom Metazoa; phylum Chordata; class Amphibia; order Anura; family Limnodynastidae; genus Limnodynastes; species Limnodynastes dumerilii. The sequence goes on along the minus strand of WWET01000153.1, from coordinate 752,596 downwards.
AGACTAAGAGTAGGATCAGCTAGACTTCAACTGCTCATCCTGGATGTTACATGTCAGTGCGAGGGCAGCGAAAAAGAAAACATTTTTTAGACTGACACTTTTGCTCAAATGTTATGCTCTCACATATACTGTACTGGCTGCTATTCATGTAGAAAGGGAAACATTCAACTCTCTCATGCTTAATGGGAAGAGCAAAAAAATCATCTTCAGGGTAACAAGCCAATAAGATATATACCAAAGGGAAGCGGTTGAAGCGGGTTCTTCACATCTGGTTTTCTTGACCAATCATAATTCGTTTTGTGTATGGATTTATTGAAAATGTGTCTGACACCAAAGTAGCATTTCGAGGCACCAGTTTACCTATGAACCCCCTTTGTGATCAACTCAATTACTTCCCTCAGGATATTGATTAAACTAATTGGGCCAGATCCAGACCTAAGTGCTTGTTACGTTTCATGGCGTAGCGTATTTACGCTAGCGTATTTTCTATGCTCTCCCCTAGGCACTCCCCTTGCTCGTACGTACTTTGGCCATTTACACTTGTCAAACCCTACCTAACTTTTCAAAGCGTAACTACTGACGTACGTAAAGGCTACATGTGTGTAAGTGCCTAAGCACGCCCATACTGTACGATTTAAATGCCTCACCCCGCCTCCGAAGCGTAATTACGGGTGTCATATGGATTTCACGCCCCTTCGTTCGGAGTTACGCTGTTGATACGAGGCTGGTACGTATGTTCAGAGTTACATGGCATAACATCTGCCGCACGCATGCGCTGTGCATACAAAACAGCGTTTTTACATCACCGGCTAGCGTATGCTAACGTACGTAGCTCAGGATATACCCTATTGTACTTATTCTTAATACAGCTAATCAAGATCCCTCTAACTTGTTAATAAAACTCAGTTTTGTGAATAATCGGTCTACGGAAAACTGGTCGCCAATCTACAATTCCTAATAAAACATAACAATATTTTACTTCTCTGTTATGTCATTTTCCACCTTGATTTAAACACTATGGTGCAAGTATTTGTTTTATCAGTATGTTTGACTGTCACTATCCAATCTGAATAAAGCATTAAAATAACACCAATATTTATTCCCAACAAGTCCCTAAACAAATAAAAAAAACGATTTATATTATATTGATGACAGAATATCAGGTATTTTTTGTTGTTGATTCAGTAACTTTTCTTGAGAGTTAATATCACAAACCCTGTGTCTGAACTGCTCCCTTAATATTTTCATTGTAAGGTTTGCACCAAATCCATTGCCCCCCACAAATTGTCCCCATTTTTCTGCTATTGAAGATTGAGTTGTAGGCTGTTTAGATGATTTTTCTGCTTGTTACTAGGAGAGAATTGCTATATAGAAACCACTAAACTATGGAATGGTAATCACCTTCATGTAGACAATATGCTCACGCTGTTCTGGAGAAGGTCACATTGTGTCATGTTGCTAAGAAAATGACAACATGATGGAATGACAAGATTATACATTTAAATGTTATTGCACTTTGTAGTCATTTTGTATGTGAATCTTTAACCCTTTACTCACAAATGGGTGCTAGAAAAAAATAAGATGACTGTGGAGGGATGACTGTATGATGTTGCAGAATAATGTCATTGCAAACTTTTGAAGTGACCCTGACGTGATAAAGAATCATGACTGTGCCTCCAATCGGGAATGAGCCGTCTGTGTAATGCAGAGGAGGGAGAGAGTGTGCTCACTTACCACCTCCTTTTGTGTCAAGCTAGGACCTGGAGCTAATTGAAATGCAGTGCTGGGGAGCACTGCTGTAGCTTACTGGCTGCTTTTACTGGAGGAAGAAAATGCTTTCTGTGGATCTTTTCTCTTTTCACAAGTGAAACATCGACATATGCAGAGATGGCCATAGAAGAACTGCTGCAGAGATTAAATGCGGTGCTTGCAAATACTGGTAGGAGGAGCTGTCTGCTAATGTTCTTTTTCCTTTCGTAGCACATTATCCATCCAAAGGTACTTTGAGATGCTAAATGTCATGCAGGGATTACATAGCTTTCCAGGGACAAATGTGTGCACATGGCCATGTTTCAGTGTCGTTCAGAAGGCTTAAGAGTTTAATTGCTGCAAGTTCTGAGTACATATTATTACATGTTCCTAGAATTGTATTGAATCTGTCAATGTCATTTAAGGTTTTAATCTAAATTAGTATTTCCCATAATGTAATGATTTGTCAATTGAGTTTGTTTCTTGGGGTATTTCCACTGTTTTATATATTCCCCATTGTAATGAGAATTATTCAGTGCTATTTCTTGCTTGTGTCATATATCAAAGCTGTTAAAGCCTGAGCGCATAGCGAGTGGATCTGAAACTGCAGCTTCAAGTGTGAGATGTTAGAACCATGGGTTGGACTAGCTTCATCACATGTAGACAATTCATGATATTGTCTGTTACTAAGGAGACAGTATGCTGACACATGCCATTTACCTGGAATAACAGTGAAAGAGAGCAGAGTGTTCTATAGTAAAAAGAACAACCTAATGTATGGGATGATGGATATACCACTTATATAGCATGACATAAAACAGAATCTGACACTTTAGAAGTGTGTTATGTAGAGAAATAATGACTAGACATCATTTATTCTTAAAAAAAACTAAACATAAAAATGTGCATAATTGATTTCCTCTACATACATAATAATGTTACAAACCGTTGACACATACATAACACACAAATCAGCAGATGTCCTTTCCACCTACACAGCAGTAAGAGCTAGAGTCAAAAGGACACTGGATAGAGAAATTATTGATTGACTCACACAGGTCACCAGGAGTGTGGGAAAAGCCTTTGTAAATGGCAGTGTGTGCGTATGGAATAAAACAGGTACATTGATAGTGTAGGGGCAAAGCCACCATAGATGTGTCACACTCTTTACCACGTCTCTTACTCTATTCTTTGTTTGGCAGCCGCATGCTTTTTAGCCAACCTCCAGATTATGTTGTGGACGCTTTAATTAATCATTTTACTCCAATATAGGCTGTACCTTAGTACAAATATACTGTAAATGCAATGATATCAATTAAGTAAAACACTTCTAGAATTTACTGTTATTTTGTACATTTTCTCTCCCATAGGGACCTAATCAATTTTGACCACTATATATTTTTTAATAATGAGTTATTTATCTTCTTTAGGAGCCATCCACCCTCTACACATTGGGCCTGATCCAGAGCTACGAAATTGGCCAATTTCGAGCGAGCGTACGACCGTTTTTTGCGTATTTTCGTAGGAAATTTCGCACTGGATAAAATCTCCCAAGACTTTCACTGTATCTTTTGTAGATCCACAGCCCACTGCTTAAAGATCCATAATTCCTTAAGGCATGGGAAGCCGGCCCCCAGTCTCTGCAGGTAGTTCTACTGGTAAAGAAGATACACTGACTATACCTTTGTGTTGTGATTCCAAATATTTCATATGTAACCAGGATCTTCTGATGCGAACTTTAATTTAATAATAGCAATCACTAAGTAAACTAAGTTTTGTTCTACACTACTTAAGATTGTTTTATTAGTCATTCACCATACACATACTCATATTAAAGGGCTTGGTCCATATATAAGTGACTGTAGAAAGGATTTGGGGGCCCTAAGCAATAAGATTGTGGTCACATGCAATATAACTAAAGAATTCAGCCCGTAACATATACGTCTGGTGTTTAGCGATTTTTACTACTGCGCATGCTTAGTAATTTTTTTACTGTGATCTACGTATCTTTTTGTTACGTAGATTGCGTAAGTGCGGTCTTATGCAATCTATGCAAGATAAAGATACGTAGATTACGTTAAAAAATGACTACGCATGCGCAGTAGTAAAAATCGCTTAACACCAGACGTATATGTTACACGTCCGGTACTCTGAATACAGGCCTTCAGCTGCATATTGCACAAATTGAAATAAGAAAACATGGTTACAAATAAAAAATAAAAAAGTCATTTCCCATGATATATTATGATGATGATAATAATAATAATATTGATTGGGATTTCTTTAAAGACAACTGGACAAATTTAACTGTTTTACTATATGGTGGAATTAACTTTGCAAATACAAACAGAATCATGTGATCAGGCCTCGGTATAATGCTATGTGAGGTCCTTAACCTATCCATACCTCATAGGGTCACTGCACTATATGTCACCTACATCTGCTTTGGAGATGTGAAGTCACAGCATGGGTTACTTTTTTCTTATAATTACTATTCCCATCATGACTAAGCATCATGGAATTTTGTAATTATTTCCATCAGACGCACACTTTTCACGATTCGGTTATACAATTTTTTCATATAAAAGGAATATTGTTAATATGCTTTAAATTTTTCAAATTTATCTATTTTTGCTTTAAATAGTTTGGTCCCAAAGCAGGTATTATAGATAACATGTCTGCTTCTCTGAGCACTTAATAACCCTGCAGTACAACCCTACATGGAAGCTCTAAGTATTTGTAATAGTGGGGAAATCTAATGCACACTGGGTATAAAACCCTACATGGGGGGGGGGCTGTTGGCTAACCACTGTACAATATTCATTGAGCAGGTTTGACCAATATTGAAATGTGATTCCACCCCCCTTCCCCCCATCATCATAACCATTGGTGACACCTCTGTCTCCTCTTCCTCCCAAGTTTGCAGCCTAGGTGTCACCCTTGACTCCTTGCTCTCCTTTGCACCTCACATCCGTGCTCTCGTACAATCTTGCTGGTTCCACTCGAGCAACATTGCACACATCTGACCTTTACTTATTGCTGATGCCACCAATACCCTCATCCACTCTCTTATCATATCATGCCTTGACTACTGTAAGCTCCTCTTCATTGGTCTCACCCATCTCAACCCCCTTCAATCTATAATAAATGTCGCTTCCAGGTTCTTTTTCCTTTCACTTTGCTCTACCTCGATCTTTCCTTTATGTCAAACTCTCCACTGGCTTTCTTTCAGCTTCAAAGCTCTCTTTAAACTCCTTACCTTCACCTTCAAGGTCATCTCTTCCACTGCACCCTACCTCTACTCCCTCATCCCCATACACACCCCTTCCTGTCCTCTCCGTTCTGCTAACAACTGCTGTCTGACCACCGAACTGATCACATCTCACGCCCGTTTAGGCTAGTCTTCACTTAACTTCCTTACTACCTTCTACTTCTGTCCCCTTTATCTTTTCGTCCTACTCGAAGGACACAGACAAACAATAAGACAAATACATGAAATTGTCCAAATACACCACGCAATATATCCGAATCAACAACACTGTGGAATGGACTCAGACTACAAGAGCATGAACATTGGGCAACCAAGGAATAAAAAGGAATAACAGGACTACAGGAACCAGAATGCTGGTGCTAGAGTACAAGAGAAGGCAACATAGTGTAGCACAACGTTATAGTTGGCAGGGAGGCTAATCATTGCAGGATATTTAAGAGCCATCCCACCAATCCACAGCAATTAACATAGTTACAGCTGGCCAGTGTTGTAGTTGGCCAGTGTCCCAGCTGCCAGGCAACCAGCCAGGACAACATGAAGAAAAACAATCAAATATAAGAGCGTCCCAGCTACCTAGCAACAACAGGGACAGAAAAGAACTGTCGGCTAACTGAGAAGAGCATCCTGACTGCTTAGCAACAGTCAGGATGAGTCAGCGTGAGCTCCTTACAGCAGACTGGATGGGACTAGTTATCTTTATAACACAAACAGCATCCTAGTGGTCACCATATAATACACAAAGCATTCTGTGACCACCATACAATACATACTGCATTCTGTGACCGCCATACAATACAGACTGTATCATAAAGGTCTTTCTGTACTGATTCTTGCCCCGCTATATTGTGCCTTGCATGTAGCGACCTCATCACTTTATTGTGTCTACAGGTACATATATTGCTTTTCCTTCCCTTTTATATTTTGGCTGCATGTACTGATTTCAACCCTTCTGAGCCCTGTACCCATCATGCCACAATTTTCTTTTGCCTTACTGTAATAAATGTCCTATTGTACTGTTTTCCTAATGCTGCACATTTTGCCCCTTTGAGAGCTGGGCTTCTTCAACACTGGTAACATTGTTTGGTTTATTTGGTCCTGTAGATTTTATTGAAAAAAAATCCCACAGGTTGTATGACTGTTCTGCAAAATATGTAAGCTGTTGTCTTGCTTCTATTCTTGAAACTACTCTGATATTTTTTCATCCAGGTCACCAGCCTATTAAAGATGAGTCAGGAAGAGGCAGCTAGTCACTGATTTGCTAGCAGCATTTTTTTAAGAATCGTCACGCTTCCGCACACTGCCACTGGTCAGGTCTAGTCACTCTGCGCTTCACTTGCTCTCTCCTATTATCTGGCTTTGCTAGTTTGATTTCGAGTGTGTACTTTGCCTCCCAATTTTACTTTGCTTCCCAGATTTTCTTGTCCTTCTGCATTGCCTTTTCCACATTACCCCCTGCGTGGCTCTACTAGTGAGTGAGTGCCCCTGTATCCGTTTCATATTGTTTGTCCGTTCATGGCTTCCATCTCACACTGTGGTCTGCAGCTCATGTATCTGTCAAACATGGGAGCCCTTACCTTTGCTTTTCTTCTTATTTTGGGTATTAGTCCTTCTTCTCTCTCTAGAAGTGGCCTCCAGGGGCCATGACCTGCTAGGCTAATCTGCAGCCTAGTCTATCCCCATCATCAAGGGCTCTAGTGAAAACCAGACTCCTATTTAGACTTTATTTATCTATTCCGTGGTTCGTTACAGCCATAACAATGATGCTTTTGGGGATGTACATTTATGTGCGACGCACTCTCATGGCACACACAACTAACACTTCAGACCTATCTGGTCCTATCAATAACTTACAGTCCATTGACAACTCTTGCTTGTAATAATTGTGGACCAGATTTAGTCTTTTGAAATGGGATATTTTCTGATTGCTAGTATCAGAAAAACCATTGAAGCGCTGCATTTCCAGGACAGAGCTAGATAGTTTGGATGCAGAGTTCCGTCTTGGGAGCATGTATGCATATCGTTCAGAGAGGGCATGCTAAACACCCTCCGTATTATCCACACTTCTGTACCATCCTTATTTTAAGTTAGGACGATGCAGAAGTTTAAAGGAGGGGGTGATCTATTTTATCTCCATATGATCGAGACCTCGCTTACATGGAAGCCTGAATCCAACAACTGCACATTCGAAATGTGATTCCAATGCTATGGACATAAACTACACGCTAGTAATATATTTGAGAAGATGGGCAAGAAGTGTCATGTGATGGGTCATCTCTTTTGGTGCACAGATTCTTGCTAATGAAAAAAAAGCCATTAGCATGGAGAGTAGGGTGAGAGGGGTCTCAAGGCCCAATTTAGGAGCCAAATCTGTTGCCCCTTAATCATAACAAGTGAAAGTTCTACAGAAAATGTTTGCATGCTATACATTTTGGTTGGTTAAGGAACACCTAATATGTCAGTGAATGGTAGAAAGGTCTACTTTTATGCAGGTACCACTTAACCCCTTAACCTTCCTTTAATAATAGTTATAAACAGCCTCACATGTAGATTGTTAAAGATGCAAATAAAATAAGTATATAATTTTTTCTATTTTATTATATTATACCGTTATACCCCCCAAAAAATTCCACATGTATTAAGAAAATATTACTTTTACATTTCTTACCTTACGGTTTTGTTACAATATATTATAAAGACTTATTCTTGTAGTTGTATTTCTTTAAATGGTTGTTAACACTTTTGGTAATGCATGCAGCTGGGCTTAAATAAGGGGAATCATCTGGAAGTGAAGAATTTGATTAAATAGTTCAGTCAGAATTACTGTAGACACTGAATTCACAGAACAAAATAAGCATGTCCTTTTTAATACTCATACTGGCCCGGATTCACACTACCAGACGTATAGCATATATGTCCGTAGTTTACAGTTTTTTGCTACTGCGCATGCTTAGTAAATTTTTTAAATAATCTACATATCTTTTCGTTACGTAGATTGTGTATATGTGGTATTAAAGACCTAAGATACGCAATCTATGTAAGAAAAGATACATAGATTACGTAAAAAATTTACTAAGCATGCGCAGTAGCAAAAAACGGTAAACTACGGACGTATATGCTATACGTCCGGTAGTGTGAATCCAGGCCACTACTTATCCCATTTGACTAAAATATTTGAATTTTCACATCACGTTTGACAGTTTCAATCGTTTCATTAAGTCACTTTTGTCTTTGAAGTTAGGCAATGTTTTAGCTGATGTTTGAATCCTACCACCAATTCTACTCCCTGGAGTAATTGGGGCCTAGGTATTTGCCTAAATGATCTGTGCCATGATAGTGAATCTGTTTAAAAGAGTAAATGTATTGTGATTAGGCAATACATGTGCTGCACTTAGATATGAATGCTTTGCAAAAATATATGGCTTAGATATTAAAATGAATTGAATGGATGGTGTCATTGAATTGGCTGAATAACTCCACACAATATATTAGGTCTATCCTGGGTCAGGAGCATTATTTCCCTTTGTTAGCTGACAAAAGGACAATTACTATTCTATAAGTACTAGTTCCAGCACAAGTGGCAACAGAAGATTGGTTACCTGTCCAACCTGTTTATAAAATGATCCATGATTACACTCATCTTTTACAATGCAGCTAGTCATAAAGTCATCATTATATTTATCAAGCTTTGTCTGGGTGAATATATCAGATTGGACATTACCCATAAACATGCTGGTCCGTATTTATGGGGGAACCATTGCCATCTTTGTGCTTTAATTCATACAAGTTATGCAGCCACATCAATGTAAGCAAATGCACTTCAAATTATGTCCAACACTTACATGTGGTACTGCTATGTATTTAGCTGTAGCTATATTATTAGACTATGTTATGTGTCTCTACAAACATTCTTGAACACATGTAATAAACCTGTTTGGTACACCTAACTATCTAAGCTGTAAAAATATCACGGTCTGTAAGTTTGTATTTGTTTTCTCTTAATATTTTGATAAAATAGCCAGAAGTTCTTATGTAATTCTGTCAATAAATAACAGATCTGTTTGTAGAATCTTTTCTCTTTGTGAATACTGTCAGTACAATAGTATTTTCCTTATTGCGATTTTCCACTGATTACTCGCACAATTAAAGGAAATATAAGGGAATATAAACTGTTCTGTACTTTAATTTCCTGGGACGTGGAAAGGTAACTATCAAATACACTACCTACACCGGCCTGTTTCCTGAATGGAAGATTGCAGAATAAGCGGCAGGAAGTTCTAATATATCCATTGCAGGGGAAGTGCGTACTTGTTTAATTATTTTGGGCTAGAAATAGATTGTTTACATCCTGGAGAAGAAACGTTCCTAAATATTCCATTTATGCTGAAGACAATTTGAAATTAAATATACATTTTAGAACTATTTTAGAATTATAATTTATTATTATTATTATTATTATTATTATTATTTTGTTTTTTACAGCAATTTCATGGTATCCTAGTTTTCCAGCAGCTGAGAATGTAATTGTCTCTGACAGATAATTTCACCTGAAACTTTATCTCAAAGTGACAGCAGCTTTATGTACTGCCCCGCCATCTATCTTAATTAAGTCATTTATGTCCTCTAGTCTTCCCTGTTATATACTCTGCTGTACCAAGTATCCACTCACTGTGTTACAGCTCTCCATTCTGCTGTGTTGTTTTAAATATAATTATAGCGTAAATAGTAGTCTTATGAGATTGTTTGTGCTCATATCATGTGTTGTATTCCAATACAGTAAACAAATTGAGCTTGAGCAATATATAACAGACCATTTGAAAGTACATATAAACATAATAGAAGAATACTGAACAACAAACAAAACAATAATGCATGAAATGACTGAATCCAGACTTCCGATGCCGATGTGCTTGGAGTTTCGGTCCTTCTGTGTTGGAAAGGGGCAGCCACTCTCCTCACATCTTGGAGACATCTTGGGGACAAGGTGAAAGTCTGGATAGTAGGGAGGGTGCTTACCGTGCCCTCATTGTACTATTACCATACTTCCCATCTCAAATGTAATTCTAATTGTTATTTAGTCTTATGTTTTTTGCTTCATGAGGAAATGGTGGTTTATTAAACATTGTAACAGGGATACCTGTCCAGAGACATGAGTTATACTTGCATCAAAACATTCTTTATATTATTACTCTTTTAATCATTTTAAAGTAAGACAGTATTTTTACCTCATTGTAGATTGGATTTCTGAGCACTTTGGGTGGGATTCCAACTTAGGTAGAATGGGCATTTCTGATTGTTCCCTATACCCTCCCTGTCTCATTTAAACCCCCTCCCCCACCCACTCTTCTTGAAAATAGCTCAAGGCTGCCGCGGCACGCCTCTTCTTAAATAAAGACCGCACATAGTCCATCTACATACCTAAATGGTACGTAGATAACGTAATTAACCTGCTACCAATGCGTAGTATGTTAATTCTTAAATCTCCGCACCTAAGAAACCAGAGCTTCTTTGCTGTGAATACTGTCCATTAACTGACTTTTAAGAATATGCATTCATGGAGCTGATAATAATGATAATGATACATGTTTGATAAATTCATTCCTCACAATTGCCCTGGTTTTAGGGCTGACATAGATCTGTATTTAACCCTTAAGTAGGAAATAATCTGTTATCATATGTTCATAGCTGTTCTGCATTGCAAGACAGACTGCAAACATTGGTTCCAAAATACTGGATACTCTGTACTAGGGTTGGAAAAAAATCAGGCTTTAAAAAAAGAAAAAAAAAAATAAAAAATATATATACCTTTCAAAAAACAAAAAAAAATAGTCTCAAAAAACTAAAACTAAAAAGAACCTTAAAAAACAAAAAAAATTTCAAAAAGCAAAAAAGAAACCTAAAAGAAACAAAAATAAAAAATCCTCAAAAAACAAAACAAAAAAAACCTCTAAAAGCAAAAAACCTCAAAAAAGCAAAAAAAAGCAAAATACAAAAATAAAGAACTCTTAAAAGAACAAAAAAAGGCTGTTTATGATTTATTTTTGTTTATTCGATATGCATTTTAACCAATGTTTTTTTACACAGGACATATATTTGTTAATTACATTAAGGGTGATAACAGCAGGATAAAACTAAGGGGGCTAGCTCTTTTACTATTAGTAGACTTGGACGGACATGGGGTCAATTATTTATTTAGCAGGGCGCACATGGGGTTAAATATCTATATAGCAGGACGCACCAGTGGCAAACGCAGGATTTTTAAAGGGGGGTTTCCAAATTATTGTAATACATGTGGAGTAAATTAGCACTATATAAAAAATATACTGGGTAGATTATGACTTTGTTAATGGTACATATAATATGTACAAGTTATATTAGTGTATACAGTACATAGTTTGCCATATCAAGACCCCTAATATACCCTTTAAATATTATAGTATGTGCTATTTCCTTACCCCTAATATACCCAATATGTACTTTCCATAGTGTGCCATCCACAGACCCCTAATATATGGGTCTAGAGAAGACACACTATATAAAGTACATATTGGGTATAATAGCGGTCTAAGCATATAGTATAATATATATGGGGTATATTAGGGGTCTGGGAATGGCACACTATATATAGTATGTCATTCCTAAATCCTAATATAGCTCACATGTATTACAATGTCTCAGACCCCTAATATACTTTATAAAGTGTGCCAGTTCCC
>WWET01000153.1:711669-724738 GCA_011038615.1 Limnodynastes dumerilii | reverse complement strand
ATATATATATATAATATACCTAAAGCAAGATTGAGCAAAAATATGTATACAAATATGTATACATAATTTAATTTGAAGTTTCCATACATAGTTACCTTTACACCAGATAGTATGCCATAAAGTAATCAAAGGCATTAGATATTTAAATATGTGCAAAGATTGTACCTTTTATTTAATTCATTGTAAAATATGATATTGGGAAAATGTGCTTGTGCTTTTCTCCTATGACAGGTCAGGGTTACTAACCTGGCGTGTGTTGTAAATGCTTTCCGCTTGTGTATTATTAATTTACAAGAGTTAGAAATAGTACTACTGGTTTGCTTTTATTGAGATAGAGACATGTGAGCATCAATCTCTGATAGTGTCTCTACGTCAAAGTTCCTGGAAATTAAGATGTGAAATGTAAAACAGGTTTTTCTTATTTACAAAAATGGCAGTATGGTCCTTTTGCCACAGCAAAACTGGTTTTTCTGTATCGTGAAATATGCATGAAATAACGCTAAAACCTTTTTTTTCTAAAGAAATCAAAACAAAGTGAATAAATGTATTTTTGGCGCTTCTGTCTATTGTTTGTGCACACTATATTTGTAATATGGACTGATTGCATGGGTTGAAATAGTTTTAAGATGGAAGTCTTGCAAATCCCATCATAGGATCGTTTGTATTTGCGTCCTGTTCACAGATGTTGGAGCAGGCAGATATTACAAAAGCGGATACTGTTTGTGATCAGGAGACGGATCCAGTCCACAGTTCTTAAAGTCAAATTGCACCCTTTACTTTTATATTTTCTTTTGCTCCTAAATCAGTGAATTTCCAGGCAGTAGCAGCAGCTACAGTATGATGTTTTACTTGGGAAAACTCTCACAAATAAGTAGTAAATTACCTTTTAGTATTTATACCACTACTGTGTATTGCAGAAGAGTCCACACTTACCTTGACTGAGCAAGGATACATTAAACGATATGGGGCAGCAGTAGTTTACCCAGGGGGTTTCTATAAGCCCAGAAACCCCCAAAATTAAATATGTAAATAAACAATGAAAAAATCCCCCATAAACGTAGAAACTGAAAAAGGGGCGTAGGTTTGCGGAAGAGGTGGATGTTGCAGGATACAGAGATAAGACGCTGCATTTAGAGATGGTGGTAGGTCCCTCCTCCCCTACCTAGCACCAGGGATGGTATGGTGCTACGTAGCAGAGGAGGTACCCGCCACTGCCACCTTCGGAATACTGGGGGCTGGAGGCACATGATAGGGAATACTGGGGGGGGGTTAGAGACACATGATGGGGACACCGTGAGCTGGAGAGACTAATGGGGATACTGGAAGGCTGAAGAAATGTAATGGGGCATATTGGGAACTTGAAAGACATGATGGGAATACTGGGGGGTGCAGACACATGATGGGGGATATTGGAGGCTAAAATGACATGAATAGGGAATACTAGATGAGACTGGAGACACATGATGAAAATATTTTTTCCTGTCATTTTGATGGGCCTTTGACTAGTACTGTAATATAATGATATATATTGGAGTCTGGGAATACTGTATATAGTGTGCCATTCCCTAGACCTAATATAAACCATCTATATTATACTTTAGTACTGTATGTGCCAAAATTAGACCTATAATATATCAGCACGTGTACTTTATGTAGTGTGCTATGTCAAGACCATTAATTTATCTTGCATATTTTACACACATTAGAAACCACCCTTTTAAAATCCTGCATTTGCCACTAGGCAGGATTGGGGAATTCTCACCAGACACACCCTGTACATGGGTAAGCATCTGCACAGATCATAATTGCCAAGCCTTCACAAATCAAGCATTCCTAGTATTAGCCATGCCTGGGAATCGCATGCATCATGCCATACTTCACTCCTAAAGATGTGGGCAGTGCACCCTTACAATGAGGATTAAAGATACAAATGGCAGCACCAAGTCCCATCTTTACTGTCTAATGTTAATCACAGCAGTGGCCATTTACTTCATCAAGCCCCTGCAGTTCTTTGGCTGTATCCCCACTTAAGGATCTCTTAAAGTTGAGAATTGTTTTATTTTCAACCCTTAGTATAAAGGACCGGATCCACAAATATGTGCGTAATAAGTACGCAAATATACGCACGTACATCGCAAGGCAAAACCCATGACACTCCCCTCGCACGGATGGATTTTTGGTGACTTCCGACTCCAAAGGGCAATTTTAACTTTACGATTGTATTTATGTGCCTAAGTTGCTTATGTGTGTATATTACTAACTGCGTCCTAAAAAAAAATGCACCTCCGTATGTATGTCACTAAGTACGATTTTGAAATCCGTGCCTAATGGACCTCCGTGCCTAAATCCAACGTAAAAAAAAAGTTACTACGCATGCGCAGTTAATCCGATCCTTAAAATATGCATGGAAAAAGTAGCAAATACGTATCTGTGAATATGGTCCACATAGTTGGGATTATTCCTGCCAGTGCTGAGTACCTGATGTACAGATTGCTAGCAGACGCTAACCCTGGGAAGACATTACTTTCAGAACAGCTCCTGATCTCCACCTGTTGCTGAAGATGTACAACAGCCCCACTATAACTAATTGTGGGATATACAATTATAATAATTATACCAGTAATGATAAGCAATAATCTTCTTTTATCTGGCACATCTTTACTCTTTAATCAATCTAAATTTAAGCCTTTTCTTTTTCACAACCAAATTTTTATCTGATTTAATAAGTTACATTTGAGCTCCACTTGTACCCCTCAGAGTGCACCACTGATGTGAACCGCTTGGGTGTTTTTACTACACAAAATAGTCAAATAACTGCAAACCCCTTTCCTCTAACCTTTATACACATTTCATTAAAGCAGATGTTATATCCATATAAGGTGGCAAGAAATTAACTAATATATCCTGTGCATCTTTCAGAACCTCTGTGTTTATCTCTGCTAATCAGTAAGTGCTTTTAACAAAGTCTATCCATTGACTTTAGCTCCATTAAATTAATGTAGATACAAAAGACAATTCCCAAGTGGGATACCCCAGCGCTATATATAGTTAATTAAGAATTCACCAATATTGAAAATTAGAACATACACTGAGCAGCAAGTGTGTTAAAATCTAAACAATATTTTATTGACATGTACGTCCTGTACGGACTTAACACCACACAATACAGACACTTAAAAACAATTGTTAATCCTTGGGATCAGTCTTATTTCGAAGGCATATAGTTTTGTAGAGACATAAAAAGGCACTTTTGATAATAAGGCACCGGCATTTTAAATATAGCGTCTATATAAATGCTTTTAATGGTTTTTATCCCAAGAGGGATAGATTAATCCCATGTATTTCCAATCCCTTTGCACAGGGTTTTTTTTCCAGGAGCACAATAGAACGCTGATATCCGTATAGTAAATAAATAAGTATGATGTCACAATCACGCAACGGCCGGAGTAAAGGTTATTTCCTCCAAGTTTAGATTTTAACACACTTGCTGCTCAGTGTATGTTCTAATTTTCAATATTGGTGAATTCTTAATTAACTATATATAGCGCTGGGGTATCCCACTTTGGGAATTTTCTTTGCTTTTTTGTCTTTTGTATGGAGAGGTAGGTAAAAGCTCTCCCTACCCTACAGCTGCTACCTATTAAATTACAGATCATAACCTACCTGGCGCACTTTTTCAGTGCTCCTTTTTTTTTCCCCCCTTTTTTTAATGTGGATACAAGTTAATGTCTTCAGTTTTCAAGACATTGGGCCAGATTTACTAAGCTGCGGGTTTGGAAATGTGGAAATTTATTTATTTATTTTTGTAATGTTCACTGTACATCACTGGCACATTATAAGGAATAATAATCCATCTATACACTAGAAGCATACCGTAGACACACATATCAAGTGAAGAGCATTTTATTGCTTAAAATTATTGGACTTATTCATAGGGAAAATGCCTTAACAGGTAAAATTTAACTTGGCAGTTTTGATGCCGGGAAATATTGGCTGCTTGTGTATATACCATAGCACATAAACAATGAACGTTTTTATTTCAAAACTACATTGTAGAAATGCTATTACTTATGTCCCCTCATCTACAATTTTACCCACACATTTTACAATTTCCTTTACCTGCAGAGTAACATGTTTGCCAAAGTGAAAATTATGCCTAAATTATCCCCTGTGTGTGGGGCAAGACTTATATTCTGTATTCATCAGCAGTACATGGAAAAATGAGTTTTTCAGCAGAAACAAATGATTATATATAATTTGTTAGGATATAAAACGAATGCTGCAATGACTATCTAAGAATACATTATTACTGTACCCTTCTGCATAGATGCTCGCTGAGAAAATGACTACAGAGATTCTACTATACTTTCATATTCCTGGAAATACCTTCCTCCAAGAGACTACAGCTTGTGATTAGTCTTTTCTCCAGCAAACCATATCTGCTTTTTATTTTTCTGTTATAAGAATTCACAAATAAATCTGGCCACACACTAGAGCGATTATTGGCCTGATCCTACAATTATCATGGATTGGGCCAAAAATCGCTCTAGTGTGTGGTACAGACTGATTTGTAAAACCTCAGATTATCGTTCCAGATCGAATTCCCAATTGATTATTGTCCCAAAGGGAAGATATCTTGTAGTGTGTGGGCAAGTCCGATTATCTAATTGAGTGAGACAGACTGGGAAACTGCACCCAGGAGGTGGAGGTGCCACACACTACTGTGAGCTAGCTGCAGAACCTCTCACACTGACAGCTGTGAGTGTGAGAGGTTCTGCGCAGAGAGGACACAGCGCTGTAGAACCTCTCAGTCTTTTCTTTTTTTTTTTTATAGGCTGGCTGCATGGGACTCCTGTCAAGAATGTGTACCACCACCAATATCTGTACTTTTCCCTAGGGGGAAATAATCCCAAATATCACCCACCATAATAATCCCTCTAGTGTGTGGCCAGGTTAAGTACTGAAAATGTACTGTCTTGGTGTAAAACAATAAAATGGCAGATAGGCTGAATACTGTTAAATAAGATTGTACGTAAGCAAAAAGCATATTAAATATCCTTATCATCCAAAGAACAGCTCTTAATAATGTGTAATAACAAAGCATGATATTTCCAAATACATCACTTTGAAGAATAACTATGAGGAAGCAACTGTGCACTCGATTTGTATGATTGACATTTGCAGTTATGTTGCCTTGAGCTGTATTTATTAGTTGCCTTGTACTTGTGTGTGGTTACAGCAGTTGTAGCTGACAATTTTTACACAAGCTTTGATGAAATGTAACATTGTGTTTTAATATGTATTTTTTTATTTAGAAGATTGACATTAATCTGTGAGGAAATAGTCAGCTCTGTGGATTCTTCGTTATGTTCTTCGACATAAAAATTCATAAATAAAATAAACAAAAGCCCAACTCATACCTACTCTATGATTTTATTTCTTTGTTACATACTTGAAGCTTAGTGGAACACATTTATTACTGTTATTATTCTCTCCAAATACTGTTTACTGTTTATAGTTCTGCAAAACATATAGTATAATTGGAGATTAACATTGTATATACAGTTGTCCAAGAAATTGCTCAGTATGGTTTGGATGGTTCTTGAGCTCCCGTTATAACAGTATGTTCATTCCAATCCGTTATATTTATCATAAAGTCATCTAAAACAGTGTGAAAATGGCATTTCCCTTCAAGCAAACATTATTTTACACTGATGTGTTTATGTAAGCAAGAGGTTGGCAGGTGACTTTACCACAGGTTATAGTATTATGAGCCTGACCAATTCTAAGGATTTACATTTTGGAAAGTAGAAAAAAGCTCCATACCTCTCTAAACTTAAGAACATTGGGCCCGATCCTGGGTTAAGTACGACAGGGGAATTGCGTACAGCACATACGTAATTCCCCTGTCTGGAAGGTTGTGCGCATGCACAGAACTTTCTTACGATGTCGCAATTGTACGCCAGCTGTTACGTAAAAGGGGCTGTCCCCCCCCCTTTTTTTTACGACAATCTTATCTCCGCCTTGAAGGTGGAGATCAACGTGTTAATGAGGGGATGGGGCGGGCCGTAAGGTAGGAATCTGGACACGTAAGTTTCCAGATGTACTACCTTTAGCGGGGAGTGCAGGGGGCGTGCACTCCCTGCTACGACCACGGCCGTAATTACCTCATAAGTCCGGCCTATTGTATTTTACTGTTTATGGTTTGTTCTTATAGAAACATAGAAAGTGAGAGCCACATGACCCATCCAATCTGCCCAGTTGTTGTTAAATATATAATGACCCTAAACCCTATTTTACCCTCCATTTAGTTTTAGATTTAGGATATCCTTATATATCCTTATTCCAATTCTCATTTATTAATTGTTTGTTGCAAAAAGAAGCTAAAGATCTGTACATTCTATGGACGGAATCCAGACCCCCGCATGCTTTCCATCTTAAAGTTCACAGTCATGTAGACTTTATAAAAGATACGCTGCTGTAAGTCTGCCTTAAAACTGACATGCGGTCCATACGACAGCTAGTAAACCCAGCCCATACTGTAAAATTTGCCCCGCCCACCTTGCTTACTTTTTGCGAGCCGAGGGGAAGAACCCCCCTTTGGATGGATCTCCTATTGTACGAAACTCAGAATCTGGTCTTATGACATTAACTCAGCATTTGAATTGTGCTGGAACATTTTTGGGCATGTCTAACAATCTAATGTGATTCACTGCTGTTGACTTTTGAGTGCAGGAACAACCATTAGAAAAGCCCTTATGACTAAGGTGCTTGGCTGTAGTAGTAACTGTTTAAAAGTCAACTTGCGTCATTTAAAACCAGATTTAGTCACACTCTCAAGCAGACTGATATATTGACTGCAAAAAGCTCTTGCCTAAATTGTCACTAGGTGCTGTCCAGTGTATCTGTAAATAATGTATCCGCTTCTTACAGACACACTCTGATATCATATGCCTCAAAATCGGCATGGACATTAATAGTGGTGGCAGCACCAGAGCTCAATATACTGTGTGAAGCCTGAAAATAACACTAATAAAACATCATTTAGTAATTTATGCTTAATGGTTCTGTTAGTTCACATTTACTTTCATAAAAGACCGTACTAAAAATTAAAAGTTTGTCTTCAGCTTTCTTATTTACTATAATCTGCACATCTCGGTGCCTAGAACGCCATATTACTACCATCTCTACCACTAATTAAATAAGAAGCTATTGTGACTGAATGGGTTGTGTAGAGAAGATGAGCACCTGCAGGACCCAGTGTTAATGAATAAAATCTTGATGATCAGTAGATCATACCATGCAATATAAAGTTAAAGGGGATACATTATGGTGCCTCAATGGTTACAACTCCTGTCTCACAGTGCTGAGATCATGAGTTTGATTTCCAGTGTTTAAAAACATGCTACTGGATTCATTGGCAGCTGACTAAAATTAACTCTAGTCTGTCCATGTTACACTGTAAGCTACAATGGAGCATAAATGTGATGTGAATAATTAGAATTGTAAATCTACATAATATATTGTTGAATAAACACCTGTTTCTAAGGACATATTTATATTGCATAAATAATGTTTTATTGCTGAAATAATGCTTCCTAGAATCGGAATGAAATCAGGGCAGCCCCAAATCATGTGATATAGAGAGCCATTACAACTCGTGATATTCACCAGGACATGAGCAGTCAGCAACTCAGACAACTTTTTTGTGTGTATTGATTTATTTCAGTTTCTGGTTTCATGTTTAACCAACACATTTCAGCTAGGAGGAAAGATGAACATTTTAGTGCATGACATAATGCCTGTAATATGAGGGAAGAAGATGGTGAAGTGAATCAAAAATGCAATTCAGGTAAGCATTTAAGCAGCAGCCTTACATTGAAGCACAGTGTGGCTGAACATGTCACTGTTGCTTTAAGAAGCAGTCCTAATTAGTGAGCTATTTTCATCACCTGGCATTGTGTACATGTGAGGTCATGCTTTGCATGAACACACTTTTCCAATACTCATTTGCTTTGCCCTGGGAACCTGGAGAGCAAATTGGTTAACTGAGAACAGGATGCTGCCAGAGGACAGTCTAACCTGCCTGCATATAACATATGGAAGGAAACTCTTGTCCATGTTAGAATAGGTTGATAAACATGTTTTAATTAATGTTGTTATTAGAAGATTCTTAACTTTTTTTTTTTTGGGTGAAACTTTTACATTTCAGTACATTTTTTGAGTACTTTTACATAAGTATATGTATATTGGCATGAAAATATAAAGTAACACCCAAAATAAAAATTTTATGTTAAAATATATTTATTTATTTATTTATGGTCCCTACTGTGATTCAGGTATCCATATTTACCTATATTTTATTTTATGTCTCTAAGCAATAGTACTTTAAAGTGCTTACTATGAATTGTGTGTAGTTCTTAATTCTGGTGACTTGTGTGAATTACTCCACCCTCCTATGTTTGTTACCATCATGTGACATCAAGGAAATTTGTGACTGGCTCAGACCAAGATCAGATTTCACTCTTCTAAATACAAATGTATTCAGGGCTGTGACCCTTTTACTGTGCAGTGGCAGTAGTTTAAAGGGGACTGTTAGTACATTGGTTTGGATAGGTTGTGTCTCAGTGTATTGTGGCTGTGCTCACAGCTTTGGTGTATTTCATAGAGGAAGTTCAATGAAAATGAGTAATGTTTCCTTTTATATCTCTAAGGATATAAATTATACAATAAAAAGTTAATGACCGTTTGCAGTGTAAATTTTAGCTGCTGACTGTATATAAATAGAATTACAAATATTTACACTGCAATCATAATTCAACATTTTGAAAGTCTAAAATTTGCCCCAATTAATGTCTTAAGTTGTTTTTTTTTTGACCAATTTCTAACACCCAGCAGCATGCGGGTCATCAGCAGGTCATCGTTTTTTCTTCCTCTTCTTTTGTAGTGTAACTTTTTTAAAAAAAAACATCTATTTGTGACTGCAGTGCTCTTCAATATTTCTCATTAAATGGTATGTTTAAAGTTTCTTAAGTTATAACAGATTCAATGTTCCTGCAGTTTCCATATGTTTTTCAATATACAACGTAACAAGTTTATCACAAAGGGCTCAAATCGATTCCCTGTGATGCTGCTGTCCTATTGGGCGCAATGAAAACATCAGGCCCAATAGGACAGGGGAACAATACCCAATTCTATGGTAAGTCTTACACCGCACGGTAAACAGGCACTGAGTGATGTTGTATTTTATGCGTTTGCAGCCAATTGTGTGCAATATGTCTGCAGATACCTGGTTTAAAAAAAAAAAAGAAAAAAGATATTAAGAATAAATAATAAGGCATACAATTACTTATTTTTAGAGTTGCATTAACTTCAAATTCCACTAAAGAGGGTTGTATATTAACTTTATAGTCATGTCTTTAAGAAATTATATCTAGGGATGGCCTATTGAGCCTGAAACCATGTTTACTAATTAAGCTAACTTGTCAATAATTGTTAGTAATGCATTTCACAATCCTATCTCTTCAGACAAACATGTTTTCTCCTGTGTTCACCTCTCAATATAAACATCCACTTTAAACATTGATATGAAAAGAAAATGTATAGAGGCTCACATCTATCTATCCTATTCTTTCAAACAATGAAATTTGAGATAACGTAGGAGGACAGCTGTCTATTTCATGGAATATTTCTTTTAGGGCTAAGAAATAGCTTTACTTGTGAAGTCGATATTTAGTAAATGAAGGGCACCTCTAGGGAGGTTCGGGACGGCCATATGTTTGTGCCTTTTTATAGAACAGAAAGTTATTTGACTTAACACTGCTAGAGGCAACAAAACTCTTATCATTCACTTCACTGCAGATGTTCAAAGGAGTGTATACAGTTTTTGGTTCTATTTTTTAGTGTGTACTTTTATGGGCAGAAGGGAAGGTGTTTTACCTTGTCAGACTGTCACGCTAGCCCAGCTGAACAGCATACTAGCTTTGCTTGTAATCTGAAGAAAGGTATTGTGTCCCTCACTGCTTGGCCTCCACTGAAAGGCAGAGTTTGGTGCTCTCCTTGTGTTTGTCAGAACAACTTGCAGAGAAATAGGTCACTTAGAAGAGGACGGCTATATAGGAAATCCTTCTGCAGCAGTATGACATTAAACCTTCTCTCCTTGCTATGGAAGGATATCTCCGGACTGTGGATACTTCTGCAGAAAAGTACAGGTGTGTTTTTTTTATATTTGTCTTTGTTAACCACTGGGTTGGTTTGTTTGATTTCATGTGTAGCTACCATCTGTTTCACAGTATAAATACAGTGAGGAGGATTATTGGGATCAGGAAATAATGATACTTAATATTATAACTGTTTATAGTACACTTACAATTATTCTGTACAGTATATTTTACAGGTTAAAGATTGTGTTGGTGCTGTGGTTTTTGTTTTTTTGTATTTTTATTTTATTTTTAAAGCTAACCAGAGCAAAGAGCAATGAAAATCTTAATCAGATGTGTTGCCAACACAACACTGGTGGATCTATTGTTTTCTGTCTGAATAGGTGAAAGCTGATCCCTTTTTTTTTTGTCAGGGACTCTGTATACCCATTGATAAGCCACAGACTATTGTGCTCGTTCAGACACTCCTTCAGGTGGTGCATGTCACATATCCTACACATATGAAGTTATGGTTTCACTAAATGCTGTTAAAGTCTCATTAAGTTGATTTCATTGTATTTATCTTTAAAATGTTACGTTAACCAGGATTTGGATGTGGTTACTAAAAGTAATTGGGAACTATGGGCCGGATCCAGAGCTAATAACGTCAGGGGACTTGCACAAGTCATTTAAGTCCCCTTATTGGTAACATTGGTGCATGCGCGTGCCAGATGTTCCGCAAGCGTACCTTCAGACGTATGGAACTAAGCTCCACACATCAGAAGGTACGATGAAGGGGCTGACCCTTCAGATAAGCATGCCGTATGCCTGTCATATAGGCAGGGATAGGCATTCAAATGAAGGGTCGGGCGGGTAAGGATCGATACGCATTGAACCGTGTCTGTACGGATGCAGGTCAGTGCATAAATGCTAAAATATAGCCTTCTCGGGGGTGTGCTCTCCCTTCTACGTTGCGTAATTTCAGACCCCCGCACGCGTCTTAATCTTGATCTGATCCCATGTTTTTGTATCTGACATCAATTTTTACCATATCATCAATATTAAAAATGTCACTTCTGATTGAAATGACACTAGTCCTAGGGACAGTTGTAGGGTTAGGAGTAGAATGTGGAGGTAGTTGAGATACATTAGTCATCATGAAGGGGTATATTCTTTACCATGTGCAGAAGAGTTGGCAAGACCTTTGGCATATCACTCTCATCATGTTTCTGTATTATTTCACTGTTCCTTGTGTTCATTTTTCACCTTTTCTTTCTTTCTTTTTGTTTGATCATAATCGTGTTTACACAATGTTACACAATATTACAATCTTAAGAATAACCCAAGCCAATATTTAAAAGATATTCTAATGATTTGTTTTTGTTTTGTGCTGTGATAGTGCTTATCTAGGTAACCACTAGGGCATATGTGAGAACCAATGCATTGGAAATGGGTGTGGGTCCCCGCTTAGAATGGCCCTATTTCGATAGGGCCGTTTCCTCCCAGCCAGTTTCGAACTGGCTGGGATTTCGATTGCATATGCCTCGATGAGGCATAGCAAACTTTCAGTGCTCCGAAAAGGTAAGGGATAAAACTACCCCAACCATTCCCCTAATTCTAACTGTAACCTTCCCCTCTCATTATCCTGACCCTAACCCTCCCTTCCCTGCAGCCTGACCCTAATTCGTCCTTCCCTGCAGCCTGACCCTAACCCTCACTTCCCCACACCCTGGAGAAGTTACTGACCTTTCCCTGTGGTCATGCAGTGATGGCGGTGGTGTTTCCGAATCAGAAAGGGTGAGTAATGCCGATCGCCATACTCACCCATTCTGAAAAAGAAATTATAAAGTGGGCGGTATTCGAAATAGGGACATCCGAAAAGGAACTTTTCGGATGTCCCTATTTCGGAAATCAGATTTTCTAAGTGGGGACTGCAACCGATTGGGAATTATTTGGCTTTGTGACACTGGAGGAAATTAATGAACAGTGTCTTAGTAAATGTGTTGCTTTGGCATAGGCTACAGGTGATTACTGCATTATATTAGTCTGTGCTGTGGCTGATGGCGCTCGGCTACTTGCTGTTTGTGTGACCTCTTTCCAGTGTATTAGTCACCACCTTAACTTAAAGCTAATGAAACCTGATGCCCCAGATTTGCAGTTTCTGCTTAATTTTTGCAATTAAGGTCATTTAAACACCATGTTTTGTATTAGATAGTGAACATAAACACAAACTTGTATGGTACCCCAATGTTGTACTTTTAGCAGATCAAACAATAATGTGTGTGTTATTCAATGGAAAATTTGTGCCTTTAAGAAAATGTGATTCAAGGGAGGTTTGTAATTTATTTTTCATTCAGAACACTTTACATTATTGTGCAGCCTTTTGTGGATACTGCAGTTTAAAGTTACACTTCATCCCGACTCTAACCTATCAGTACATTTAACTTTTTCCCCTTCCCCTGAAAGCAGTTTGATTTCACAAACTGTGCACCTTCTACATGGATTTGCACAACATTTGTTGGAGAGGCATAAAAAATGTCTTATGTGCTTTCCAGTTAATCCGATGAATGAGATGGTAAATTTGCCAGTTAAAACTAATCTCAAAATTACATTCAATCTTTGTAGCTTTTAAGGGTTATTTGGTCACATAATCTTTGAGCTATTGAACCAACCCTTTTAGTTGTGCACCACTTTGATCAAATGCTTTTCCAGCTGATTTACGACACCAAGGCTCGATCAACTGCAAGGATTATTTAAATCTGCATTAAATGTTCGTTAAAAGTCTACTTGATACTAGAGGATTTCTACTGTGGATTTTAATGGGGTATGGCAAACATACAGCCAAATCTCTCTTTCTCTCTCTTTCTCTCTCTCTTTCTCTCTCTTTCTCTCTCTCTTTCTCTCTCTTTCTCTCTCTCTTTCTCTCTCTT